>SNQJ01S0073004.1:38114-48244 GCA_010110895.2 Picea sitchensis | reverse complement strand
CCTCTTTCCCACCCTTTCTCTCTCTCTCCATTGTTAATATCACTCTCACTCTCACTCTCTCTACCCCTATTTCTCTCTTTATTCCCCTTCTATGTCTCCCTTTGTCTCCTGCCCTTCCTATCACTCTCTCTACCCCCCTTTTTGTGTTTGTCTCTCTACTTCCCTTCCTCTCACTACCCCTCTCTCTACCCCCCCTCACTATCTCTTTATCTCCCTCTAGCTCTCTACCCTTCCTCTTTTTCTTAGTCTATATCCCCCTTCCCTCTCTCTCTATCTCCCTCCCTCCCAATATCTCTCCTACATCTACAACTCTCTCCTACATTTACATCTCTCTCTACCCGTTCTCTGTCTTCCTCTCTCTCCCTCTCACATTCTCACACACTCTCTTTATTTCCCTTCTATTCCTTTCTATCTCTCCCTACCACACTCACACACACACACCATTTCTACCCCCCCTCTATGTCTTCCTCTCTCTCCCTCCCACAATCTAACACACTCACTCTCTATGTCTCGTCTTTGTCTTCCTCTCTCTCCCTCTCACACTCTCACACACTAGAAAGTTTTGTACATTTCAAGGAAAGGCATGGTAGGGAAATAAATGGCCTTGAACTAGACATGGAAAAGCATGTCAATACCCGTACCTAGGCCTAGATATAGACTTATACCATGACCTAGACCTGGACCTTACCTCGCCATGCCTCACACTCTCACACCCACATCCTCTCTATATCCCCCCTCTTTGACTGTCTTCCCCCCTCTCTCTCCCTCCTCCCTCCCTCTAACCCCCCCTCTCTCTCTCTACCTCTGTCTACCCCAGTTCCCTCCCTTTCCTCCTTTCGTCTCACTCACTCTCTCTCTACCCTCCCTATTTTTCTCCCTCTCCCTCCATCTCACACACTCAAACACTACATGTCCAACTCCCCTCTCTCTCTTGTTCCCTCCCCATATAACACTCACACACTCTCTCTCTACCCCCTCCTCCATCTCTCTTTCTCCCCCTTGCTCCCACTATCTCTCCTCTCTTTCTCTCTCTCCTTGTTGTTATTCTCACTCTCACTATCTCTCTACCCCTATTTCTCTCTCCCTTCCCCTCTCTTTCTCTTTTCCCCTCATTCTACTTCCCTCTCTCCATCCATCTCACTCTCGACATATCTTGTTCTCTTGTTTTATCTCTCCATCCTCCCCTTCTCTCCCTTCCCCCTCTCTCTCTATCCCCTCCCTCTCTCTCTCCATATCAATCTTGACCTCTATTTTTCTCTTTTTGTCCCTCTCCCTCCCACCCCTTATCTCTCTCTCCCATACCTCTCTCTCTTGCATCTAACCTTCCATATATTTCTAGTGTAGACCCCCATTCTCTCCTAATGGCTATGCAACCTCCCGGTCTAGGATTGATCAAGATGCTGAGTCTGATTGACTCTCCAGGTCTCTTCTAGACCCCAAACCCACTTACAAAGCTCTTTTCTCCAAATGCACAAGTCGTCGGATACTCGCCACTTCTCTCCCAAGCATCGTTCAAACCTCAACGCAAAATGGGCACTAGCTCCTCTCTGCTAATCCCTCTCTCCCTTGTGACCACTGGCAGTGACCACATGCTCGAGTGAAAGGCACGTCATGATTTCACGTTTCATGAACCTGAGAGCACTGCTACCTCTGTTCAACCGATAGATGAAATCGTGATGACCCTTGATCTACGGTCCAGATCTTTCCTTAATCGATGGTTGCGATCAAATCGACATTTCGAGTTTTGCGTCTTTGGCATATCCTTGCCTCTATTCTCTCGATAGCCAAAATCGTGATGACCCAAGATCTATGGCTCAGATCTCCCCTTGGTCAATGACTGCGATCAAATCGATGTTTCTCACTTTGCGACTATGGAGTCTCCTTGCCTCCGTTTTCCTAATAGCCAAAATTGTGATGGCACTGGATCAACGGTCCAGATCTCTCCATCGATCGAATGGTCATGATGACATCAGGACTTCTCATTTCGCGAAGTCGAAAGACTTGTCACCTCTGATTGTCCGATCCCCAAAATTTCAATATTTCACCTTGGACAATGAATGGTCCAGATCTCTCCTAGATCCAACGACTCAAATCAAGTTGCAAATTCAGGATTTGTGTATTCTTTGTTTTCTGCCCCTTTGACTCCTCTAAAGCACTTGTCAGAAAAATGTTGGTCGTTTTCCACACGTCCGTCCTGATGGATGGTCCCGATGATTTCAGAATTTTGTGACCTTGTTCCTCCTGTGTGCCTTCAAAGATTTAATGCTAGTGCACTTTACCTTGATTGGATGACTATGATTCTCTTGCACTTAGACTGAATGAATGAGATCCTTCCTCCTCTTCACTTTCTCCTCATTGTCTAGACACTGATCAAACGATCCAAATATTTCCCCCTTAGCTTACGCTTTCTTCAAACTTAGAATATTTTCAAAGGATTCAAAGGATTTCGACCTTTCTCCTTCCCGCAGGTATGTTTCTTGGATCTCGTCAACACTTATGAAAAGTGTTATTCCTCCCAAGCTTGGTCTCGTGAAGACTTCTATTCCCCCGTGCACTCCTTGCATTTCAGGGATTTCGATAACTCAGATTCTAAGGATTTCTCGAAGAGAAATTCCTCTCATCCTCCTGACGTTCTCCCTTTCTGGTTCTTTAACTTCTTGCAAAGTCCCTTCAAAACTTAGTCAAATCTCGGATCTGTGCACTCTTTGCACCAGATCTTATGCAAGGTTTTGGGTTCTTGCAGATGACCGTGCACTCCTTGCACCAGTCTCTTTGCACTCCTTGCAAAGGGAAAGTTCATGTTATCTCTTCTGAGTTTCAAAACCGAAATAGATCCCATCAATGCAGTCCTTGCGTTCTATGTGCACACCTTGCACTACTTTAATAGAAGAGAAACAATTGAAACTTATCCTAGCATTCACAGTTCCATCTATTCATAACAAAATTCATTCATTCACGAGAACAAAATAACAGAGAATTGCAAGAAATTTCCACACCATGAATTGGGTCAATTTTCCTCTGTTATATTCATAAGTGAAAATGGTTACAATTGTAAATGAAAAACAAAACTACGAAAATCTTCTCCTAACTTCTATTCCAACCAATTGCTGACTAGCCTCATTCAGGCATACAAAAACTCTATTTATCACAGAGGGATCTTATGGTTTTTTTATGGCTACTTTTCTACTCTATAACTTAACCTAACGACTATCTAGACCAGTCGCATTCCAAATTCGTAGTGGAGTCTCCCATTTTTCTCGTAATCGTCCAAGTGTGCCTCCAAATTTTCCCGGCCTGATTTCAAGCCTGCCCCAAAGATTAATTCCGACGTTGAGTTAAGGCGGAATTCAAAATATCTGCTGTGACTACCAACGTTGAGCTCCCGTACAGATTCCTTGATGTTGATAAGTCTTTCTCCATGTGATTGTCAACGATGCTCTTGCATCATACTCCCCTTGACAAAAAATCATAGACTCCTATCCATGAGCTCCTGCACTGACCTTCCAGGCTTCTGTATAGAAACTTCATTTTTCCAAATGACATCTTCTATTGAGTGTCCCTTCTGCTTGACCAAATATTCAAAATAGGTTTTCCTCTTGGTCTTTTTACTGATCCTCTGATCCACGATTTTCCCCATTTGTGGCTTCTCTGCTACAAGCATTTGTTTCTCCCACTGGAAATTCTCTTGATCTTCTGACCCCTTTGTGTCATATTTCCTATAAGGATATAGGTCTGAGACATTGAATATGGGTGATAAGCCCACACCATCTGGAAGCTCCATCTCGTAGGCGTTTGCATAAAAATTCCTCAAGATATTACATGGTCCTATCTTTTTCATATTTAACTTATTGTATGTTCCCCTAGGGAACCTCTATTTTCTGAGATGTGCCATAACCTGATCTCCTACATCAAATTGAAGTTCTCTGCGATGTCGATCATCTCTGGGTTTATACTCCTAGTTAGAACTATGCAACTATACTCTGATATGCCTATGGAGCTTCTACATTTCTGCAACAAAATCTTCTGCTCCAACGCTCCTGATCTCACTCTGTTCCAAGTCTCTCAACTTATATACTCCCTTGGGTTTCATTCCATACAATATTTGGAATGGACTCTTTCTAGTGCTCTTGTTTTGTGAGCCATTGTATGCAAATTCTACTTTTGGCAGAATATGATCCCACTGATTATGGTGCTCAGTGACCAGACTCCTCAATAAGTTTCCCAAACTTCTATTCACCACCTCAGTCTATCCATCTGTCTGAGGATGATAAGCTGAGTTGAAGAAAAAATCTATCCCCAACTTCTTCCATAGTGTTTTCCAAAAGTGACCAACAATTTTTTTGTCTCTATGCGAGACAATGCTTCTGGGTAGGTCGTGAAGTCTTACAACTTCCTTGAAAAACATATTTGTAACATGTGTTGCATCACTGGTCTTATGGCATGGGATAAAATGTGTCATCCTTGAAAATATATCCACCACCACAAATATGGAATCAAATCTTCTTTGCATTCTTGGTAGTCCCAACACAAAATCTATGCTCATTGCATCCCAAGGCCTCTTTGGTATTGGCAATGATTGATACAATCCAATGTTCTATCTCTTCCCTTTTGTATGTTGGTAGATTCTACATCCGTTCACAAACTTTATCACTTCCATTTTCATACCTGGCCAATAGTATGAACTACTAAACTGTGAAAACCTTTTATCATGGATGAAATGTCCATCCAATCCTCCACTATGCTTTTCTTTCAAAAGGTTATCCCTCATTGAGAATTTTGGTATGCACAACTGATTTCCCTTGAACAATAATCCCTCTTTAATCATGTACTATGTCCACTGGCTTCTCTCTCTCAGTACAGGGTTCACACATGCTTCGTATTCTTCCTTGAAATTTGTATCATCACAATAAATGTCCTTAAGGTGTTCAAACCCCAAGGTCTTCTCCTGAAATTCCTGCAGAATCAAACATCTCTTGCTTAATTCATCAACAACCTTGTTAGCATTCCCAACGATTTTTTTTATGACAAAAGTAAAATTTTGCATAAACTCAACCCATTTTGCATGCCTCTGATTCAATTTTTCTTGCCTAGTTATGAATTGTAAAGCCTGGTAATCACTATACAAGACAAATTCTAGTGGGACAAGATAATGTCTCCATTTCTTCAAGGCTTGAATTATAGCATAAAACTCCTTGTCATATGTGGAGTATTTTCTCTTGGTCTCATTCAACTTCTCACTGAAATAGGCAAGATGTCTATTGTTCTAACTCAAAACTGATCCTATTGAAACTCCACTTGCATCACATCTCACCTGAAATGTCTTTTCAAAATTTGGCAAGACCAGAATTGGTCATTATGTTATTTTCTCCTTCAGTATATTGAAGCCCCTTTCAACCTCCTCTGTCCATTTAAAAGACTTGTTCTTCTTCTTCACTGTATACATCATCGGCGCACAAATTCCACTGAAGTCTCTGATGAACATCCTATAGAATCTTGCTAATCCATGGAATCTCCTTACCTTGAACATTCTCCTTGGTGACGACCATTCTTTGATTGCTTTCACCTTCTCTGGATCCATCTTCAGTTCATTTGAAGAGATCACAAAACCCAAGTAAATTAGTTTTGTCTTCATAAAAGAAAACTTCTTCAGATTTATCAACAACTTCTCCTGCTATAGTCTCCTCATCACTAATGTTAGGTGCCTCAAATTCTCCTCTTTAGTTCTGCTAAAGATCAGTATATCATCTAGATATACAACCAAAAACTTGCCAATGAAATCTTTTAGTATTTCATTCATCAACCTCATAAAAGTACTTAGGGATTTTGTTAAGCCAAATGGCATAACAAGCCACTCATACAGACCTTCATTTGTCTTAAAGGCTGTTTGATACTCATCACCTTCTCTCATTCTGATCTAGTGATATCCACTTTTCAAATCTATTTTAGAAAATAAATTTTCTCCACTTAGACAGTCCATTAAATCATCCATTCTTGGTAAAGGAAATCTATAGAGGATGGTGATCTTGTTAATGGCTCTTGAGTCTGTAGAAATTCTCCATCCTCCATCCTTCTTTGGGCTCAAAACAGTTGGTACTGCACATGGAATCAAGCTTTCTCTAACCAAACCCTTGTCTAACAATTCCTGGACTTTGTTCTTCACTTCCTTGTTCTCTCGAGGTGTCAAACTGTATGTTGCTTTGTTTGGCAAACTTTCTCCTGGTATTAAGTTAATATGGTGACTAATACTTCTAATGGGTGGAAATGATTTAGGAAACTCAGCCACCACTATGTCAACAAAATTATCCAACAATTCCTAAACTTCTTCAGGAAAATCCTCCATCAAAGTACTTGTAAGGATAACTCTAGGTTTCCTAACCACAACAAACTGCATCTCCTGTTCTTCCTTGACTTCTTTCAGGAGTTCCTTCCCACTCATGAGAAGTATTCTTGTACTAGCCTCCTCTTTCACTCTCTTCTCCTCTATTGGCAACAACATGTGTGTCCTACCATTCTTCTCTAATGTGTATGTATTTTTTCTCCCATCGTGAATGAAATTCCTGTCAAACTACTATGGTATTCCCAACAAAATATGACATACATCCATGGGAATTACATCACACCGAATTTCATCTCTATATACTCCTATCTTAAATTCAACCAAGCATTGTTTAGTAACCATTACCTGGTGTCCTTTCTGCAACCATGAGACTTTGTATGGCTTCAGATGTGCAATTGTTTCTAGCTCCAATTTCTCCACCATCTACGTGGATACTAAGTTGTCAGTGCTCCCACTGTCAATTATCACCTTGCATACTCTGTCTTTAGTCTTGCAAGTTGTTCTAAAGAGACTGTTCCTCTGTACCAACCTTTCAACCTATGCCTCTGTCTTTAAGAGAACCTTCCTCAACATCAAGGATCTTCCATACTCTGCTCCTTCTCCTTCAACATCTCTTCTTTGTGCTTCTAAAATGTGAGATTCGCCTCCTCCTTATTTCTTTTTCTCAGGACATTCCCAAGACATGTGTCCTGTCTTTCCACATGCATAACATCTTACTTCTCCTCCTCCTCTTCTTCCTCTTCCTCTAGAAGAACTTCTTCCACCACCCTGTCTTCCTTGGGAATTTTCTCCTCTTTCTGAGTGACTGTGTGGTTTTTCAGCTTCTTCGTTAGAATTATGTGCTCTATCATGGGTAAATCCCTTGATTTTGCTTGGGACCGAGATTTTACCTCTCCCTCGCTAGCTTTGTTTTCTAGCTATCTTCTTCTCTGCCTTCAGTGCAAACTGATAAGCATCCTCCACTGCCCTTATTGATATCATGCTAAGATCATCCTGGATTTCATATCTCAAGCCATTTATATATCTGGAATTTTTTTCTTCATCTTTCTCTCTTTGTCCAATTCTGATGTTCAACCTATATAACTCCTCTGTGTACTCCTTAACTGTCATCCCTTTCTATCTCAGGTTCTGCATCTTTCTTAACAAATTGATCTGATAATCCTTGGGAATGAACTTAGCCTTCAACTTGGCTACCATTCTGTCCCAACTCTTTATCTTATGCTTGTCGTTTCTCCTTCTTTCAGCCTGCAGTTCATTCCACCATAGTGCTGCATGTCCTTTTAGTCTATTGACAACATGTCTCACCCTTCATTCCTCATCGACATCTTCATAGTCGAAATATTTTTCCATGGATCTTATCCAATCCAATTTCTCTTCGGCATCTAAATTTCCTTCATACATTGGGACCTCCATCTTGGCTCTGCCTCCCAATATGGAAACTTCTCTTAACACGCGTTCTTTGGCAACAACCTCTCCTGCAGCTTCTCCGATGACATTCTCACCCACTGCTTCTTCACTCTCTACATTGCTGACGTCTCTAGCATTAGGTGCTCGTCTCTACGTTGCCTCCATCGCCTCTAATCTTGTACGAATTTCTCACATCTCCCTTTCTACAACTCAATTGGCTAAAGGTGCTTCTACTCATATCCTTGGTGGCATTGTGTTGACTGTCTGTCACACACAGAGTACAAATTCGATTTCTTCTGTCTCCTCTGCTTTCCCTACTGTCTGCAGGAAAATTTATTCTTTGATACCACTTGGCGCAGACCCCCTTTCTCTCCTAAGGGTTACACAACCTCCCAGTCTAGGGTCAATCAAGATGTTGAGTCTGATTGAATCTTCATGTCTCTGCTAGACCCCAAACCCACTTACACAGGTCTTTTCTCCAAATGCACAGGTTGTTGGAGACCCACGACTTCTCTCCCAAGCATTGTTCGAACCTCAATGCCAAACGGGCGCTAGCTCCTCTTTCCTAATCCCTTTCTCCCTTGTGCTCACTAGAAGTGACCACATGCTTGAGTGAAAGGCACATCGCGATTTTGCGACCCTGGAAGCATTGCTACCTCCGTTCACCCGATAACCGAAATCACGATGAACCTTGATCTACGGTCCATATCTTTTTTTAATCGATGGTTGTGATCAAATTGACATTTCGTGTTTTGCGTCTTTGGCGTCTCCTTGCCTTTGTTCTCCCGATAGCCAAAATTGAGATGACCTGAGATATACGTCTCATATCTCCCCTTGGTCAACGACTGTGATCAAATCGACATTTCCTGCTTCGCGACTTTGGAGTCTCCTTGCCTCCATTCTCCTGATAGATGAAATCATGATGGCACTGGATCAACAGTCCAAGTCTCTCCTTCGATCCGATAGTTACAATGACTTCGGGACTTCGTGTTTTTTGAAGTTGAAAGACTTGTCACCTCCGATCCTCTGATCCCCAAAATGTCGATATTTCACCCTGGACAATCAACGGTATAGATATCTCCTGGATCTAATGACTCAGTTCAAGTCATGGATTCAGGCTTCACGAATTCTTAGCGTTCTACCCCTTTGACTCCTCCAAAGTGAGAGTTAGCAAAACATTGGCCGTTCTCCATGCGTCCCTCCTGATGGATGGTCCCGATGATTTCATAATTTTGTGACCTTGTTCCTCCTGTGTGCCTTCAAAGCTTTAATGTTAGTGCACTTTACCCTGATTGGACGGCTATGATTCTCTTACGCTCAGACCAAACGACTGAGATCTTTCCTCCTTTTCACTTTCTCCTCGTTGTCTAGACACTGATCGAACTATCCAGATCTTTCCCCCTTAGCTTACACTTTCTTCAGACTTAGAATAATTTTGAAGGATTCAAAGGCTTCGAACTTTGTCTTTCCCACGAATCTATTTCTTAGATCCCGTAAACACTTATGAAAAGTGTTATTCCTCCTGATCTTAGTCTCGTGAAGACTTCGATTCCCCCACATACTCCTTGTGTTTCAGGGATTTCGATAACTCAGATTCTAAGGATTTCTCAAAGAGAAATTCCTCTCGCCCTCCTGGCGTTCTCCCTTTCTAGTTATTCAACTTCTTGCAAAGTCCCTCTGACGCTTAGTCAAATCTCGGATCTGTGCACTCCTTGCACCAGATCTTATGAAAGGTTTTGGGTTCTTGTGGATGACCGTGCACTCCTTGCACCAGTCTCTTTGCACTCCTTACAAAGGGAAAGTTCATGTTATCTCTTCTGAGCTTCGGAACCGAAACAGATCCCGTCAATGCACTCCTTGTGTTCTGTGTGGACACCTTGCACTACTTCAACAAAAGACAAAAAATTGAAACTTATCCTATCATTCACAATTCCATCTATTCATAACGAAATTCATTCATTCATGAGAACACAATAATAGAGAATTGCAAGCAATGTCCACACCATGCATTGGGTCAATTTTCCTTTGTTATATTCATAAGTGAAAATGGTTACAACTGTAAATGAACAACAAAACTACTGAAATATTCTCCTAACTTCTATTACAACCAACTACCGACTAGCCTCATTCAGGCGTACAAAACCTCTATTTATCACAGAGGGCTCTTAGGGTTTTTTTCTGGCTACTTGTCTACTCTATAACTTAACGTAATGACTATCTAGACCAGTCGCATTCCAGATCCATAGTGGAGTCTCCCATTTTTCTCGTAATCGTCCAAGCATGCCTCCAAATTTTCTCGGTCTGATTTCAAGCCTGCCCCAAAGATTAATTCTAGCACTGAGTTAAGGAGGACTTCAAAAATATCTATTGTGACTGCTAGCATTGA
>SNQJ01S0073004.1:23271-38064 GCA_010110895.2 Picea sitchensis | reverse complement strand
TATCTTGTTCTCTTTTTTTATCTCTCCATCATCCCCTTCTCTCCCTCCCTCCTCTCTCTCTATCCCCTCCCTCTCTCTCTCCATATCACTCTCAACCTCTACTTTTATCTTGTTGTCCCTCTCCCTCCCACCCCTTATCTCTCTCTCTCCCATACCTCTCTCTCTTGCATCTAACCTTCCATTTATTTCTGGTGTAGACCCCCCTTCTCTCCTAAAGGCTACGCGACCTCTTGGTCTAGGATCGATCAACATGCTGAGTCTGATTGACTCTCTAGGTTTCTGCTAGACCCCAAACCCACTTACAAAGGTCCCTTCTCCAAATGCGTAGGTCGTCGGAGACCCGCCACTTCTCTCCCAAGCGTTGTTCAAACCTCAATGCCAAATGGGCACTAGCGCCTCTCTGCTAATCCCTCTCTCCCTTGTGACCACTGGAAGTGACCATGCACTCGAGTGAAATTCATGTCACAATTTCGCGTTTCGCGACCCTGAGAGCGTTTCTACCTCCGTTCACCCGATCACCAAAATTGTGATGACCCTTGATCTACGGTCCAGATCTTTCCTTAATCGATGGTTGTGATCAAATCAACATTTCGCGTTTCATGTCTTCGACATCTCCTTGCCTCTGTTCTCCCTATAGACAAAATCGCGATGACCCGAGATCTATGGCTTAGATCTCCCCTTGGTCAACGACTGTGATCAAATCGATGTTTCGTGCTTCGTGACTTTGGAGTCTCCTTGCCTCCATTTTCCCAATAGCCAAAATCATGATGGCACTGGATCAATGGTCCAAATCTCTCCTTCAATCTGATGGTTGTGATTAAATCAGGACTTCACATTTCACGAAGTCGAAAGACTTGTCACCTTTAATCGTCTGATCCCCAAAATGCTGATATTTTTCCCTGGACAATCAACGGTCCAGATGTCTCCTAGATCCAACAACTCAGATCAAGTCATGGATTCAATATTCATGAATTCTTCGTGTTCTACCCCTTTGACTCCTCCAAAGAGTGAGTCAGTGAAATTTTGGTCATTCACCATGCATCCCTCCTGATGGATGGTCTCGATGATTTCAGAATTTTGTGACCTTGTTCCTCCTGTGTGCCTTCAAATCTTTAATGCTAGTGCACTTTACCTTGATTGGACGACTATGATTCTCTTGCACTCAGATCAAATGTATGAGATCCTTCCTCCTCTGCACTTGATCATCGTTGTCTAGACACTGATCAGACGATCCAGATCTTTCCCCCTTAGCTTACGCTTTCTTCAAACTTAGAATATTTTCGAAGGATTCAAAGGTTGTTGACCTCTCTCCTTCTTGCGGGTCTGTTTCTTGGATCTCGTCAACACTTATGAAAAGTGTTATTCCTCCCAAGCTTGGTCTTGTGAAGACTTCTATTCCCCCATGCACTCCTTGCATTTTAGGGATTTTGATAACTCAGATTCTAAGGATTTCTCGAAGAGAAATTCCTCTCGCCCTCCTGACGTTCTCCCTTTCTGGTTCTTTGAATTCTTGCAAAGTCCCTTCAACACTTAGTCGAATATCAGATCTTTGCACTCCTTGCACCAGATATTACGCAAGGTTTTGGGTTCTTGCACATGACCATGCACTCCTTGCACCAGTCTCTTTGCACTCCTTGCAAAGGGAAAGTTCATGTTATCTCTTTTGAGATTCAGAACCGAAACAAATCCCATCAACGCAGTCCTTGCGTTCTGTGTGCACACCTTTCACTACTTCAATAGAAGTCAAATAATTGAAACTTATCTTAACATTCATAGTTCCATCTATTCATAACGAAATTTATTCATTCATGAAAACACAATAACAAAGAATTTCAAGAAATTTCCACACCATGCATTGGGTCAATTTTCCTCTGTTATATTCATAAGTGAAAATGGTTACAACTGTAAATGAACAAAAAAACTATGAAAATCTTCTCCTAACTTCCATTCCAGCCAACTACTGACTAGCCTCATTCGAGCATACAAAACCTCTATTTATCACAGAGGGAACTTATGGTTTTTTTATGGCTACTTTTCTACTCTATAACTTAACCTAACGACTATATACACCAGTCACATTCCAGAGCCGTAGTGGAGTCTCCCATTTTGCTCGTAATCGTCCAAGTGTGCCTCCAAATTTTCACGGCCTGATTTCAAGTGTGCCCCAAAGATTAATTCCGGCGCTGAGTTAAGATGAACTTCAAAATATCTACTGTGACTACCAGCGTTGATCTCCTGTACAGATTCCTTGAAGTTGATAAGTCTTTCTCCACGTGATTGCCAACAATGCTCCTGCATCATACTCCCCTTAACAAAAATTCATGGACTCTTGTCCATGAGCTCTTGCACTGACCTTCCAGGCTTCTATATAGAAAATTCATTTTCCCAAATGGAATATTCTATTGAGTGTACCTTCCACTTGACCAGATATTCAAAATAGGTTTTCCTCCTGGTCTTTTTATCGATCCTCTGATCCACGATTTTCTCCATTTGTGGCTTCTCTGCTACAAGCATTTGTTTCTCCCACTAGAAATTCTCTTGATCTTCTGACCCCTTTGTGTCATATTTCCTGTAAGGATACAGGTCTGAAACATTGAATATGGGTGATATGCCCACACCATCTGGAAGCTCCATCTTGTAGGCGTTTACATAAAAATTCCTCAAGATATTACATGGTCCTATCTTTTTCATCTTTAACTTATTGTATGTTCCCCTAGGGAGCCTCTCTTTTCTGAGATGTGCCAGAACCTGATCTCCTACATCAAATTGAAGTTCTCTATGATGTTGATCAGCTTTGCATTTATACTCCTGTTTAGAACTATGCAACTGTTCTCTGATATGGCTATGTAGCTTTTGCATTTGTGCAGCAAAATCTTCTGCTCCAATGATCCTAATCTCACTCTATTCCAAGTTTCTCAACTTAGATACTTCCCTGGGTTTCATTCCATACAATAATTTGAATGGACTCTTTCTAGTGCTCATGTTTTGTTAGTCATTTTATGCAAATTATGCTTGCGGCAGAATATGATCCCACTGATTATGGTGCTCAGTGACCAAACTCCTCAATAAGTTTCCCAAACTTCTATTCACCACCTCAGTCTATCCATATTTTTGAGGATGATAAGCTGAGTTGAAGAAAAAATTTGTCCACAACTTCTTCCATAGTGTTCTCCAAAAGTGACCAACAATTTTTTTATCTCTGTGCAAGACAATGCTTCTGGGTAGGCCATGAAGTCTTACAACTTCCTTGAAAAATAGATTTGCAACATGTGTTGCATCACTGGTCTTATGGCATGGGATAAAATGTGCCATATTTGAAAATATATCCACCACCACAGATATGGAATCAAATCCTCTTTGCATTCTTGGTAGTCCCAACACAAAATCTATGCTTATTACATCCCAAGGCCTCTCTGGTATTGGCAATGGTTGATACAATCCAGTGTTCCATCTCTTCCCTTTTGCATGTTGGCAGATTCTACATCTATTCACAAACTTTATCACTTCCATTCTCATACTTGGCCAATAGTATGAACTGCTCAACTGTGCAAACGTTTTATCATGGATGAAATGTCCATCCAATCCTCCACTATGCTTTTCTTTCAAAAGGTTATCCCTCATTGAGCATTTTGGTATGCACAACTACTTTCCCTTGAACAATAATCCCTCTTTAATCATGTACTATGTCCACTGGCTTCTGTCTCTCAGTACAAGGTTCACACATGCTTCATATGCTTCCTTGAAATCTGTATCATCATAATACATGTCCTTAAGGTGTTCAAACCCCAAGTTCTTCACCTGAAATTCCTGCAGAATCAAACATCTCCTGCTTAATGCATCAACAACCTTGTTAGCATTCCCAACAATATGTTTTATGACAAAAGTAAAATTATGCATAAACTCAACCCATTTTGCATGCCTCTGATTCAAGTTTTCCTGCCTGGTTATGAATTGTAAAGCCTGGTTATCACTATACAAGAGAAATTCCAGTGGGACAAGATAATATCTCCATTTCTTCAAGGCTTGAATTATAAGATAAAACTCCTTGTAATATGTGGAGTATTTTCTCTTGGTCTCATTCAACTTCTCACTGAAATAGGCAATAGGTCTATTTTTCTGACTCAAAACTTCTCTTATTTCATCTCCACTTGCATCACATCTCACCTTAAATGTCTTTTCAAAATTCAGCAAGACCAAAATTGGTTGTTCTGTTATTTTCTCCTTCAGTATATTGAATCCCCTTTCGGCCTCCTGTGTCCATTTAAAAGACTTGTTCTTCTTCTTCACTGTATACATCATTGGTGCACAAATTCCATTGAAGTCTCTGATGAACTTCCTATAGAATCTTGCTAATCCATGGAAGATCCTTACCTCGAACATGCTCCTTGGTGACAACCATTCTTTGATTTCTTTCACCTTCTCTGGATCCATCTTTAGTTCATTTGAAGAGATCACAAAACCAAAGTAAATTAGTTTTGTCTTCATAAAAGAGGACTTCTTCAGATTTATCAACAACTTCTTCTACTATAGTCTCCTCATCACTAATGTTAGGTGCCTCAAATGCTACTCTTTAGTCCTGCTAAAGATTAGTATATCATCCAGATATACAACCACAAACTTGCCAATGAAATCTTTCAGTATTTCATTCATCAGCCTCATAAAAGTACTCAGGGCATTTGTTAAGCCAAATGGCATACCAAGCCACTCATACAGACCTTCATTTTTCTTAAAGGTTGTTTTCCACTCATCACCTTATCTCATTTTGATCTGGTGATATCCACTTTTCAAATCTATTTTAGAAAATAAATTTTCTCCACTTAGATAGTCCATTAAATCATCCATTCTTGGTAAAGGAAATCTATACAGGATGGTGATCTTGTTAATGGCTCTTGATTCTGTACGCATTCTCCATCCTCCATCCTTCTTTGGGCTCAACACAGTTGGTACTGCACATGGAATCAATCTTTCTATGACCAAACCCTTGTCTAACAATTCCTGGACTTGGTTTTTCACTTCCTCGTTCTCTCGAGGTGTCAATCGCTATGCTGCTTTGTTTGGCAGACTTTCTCCTGGTATTAAGTTAATATGGTGACTTATACTTATAATGGGTGGAAATGATTTAGGCAACTCATCCACCACTATGTCAAAAAAATTATCCAACAATTCCTGAACTTCTTCAGGAAAATCCTCCATCGAAGTACTTGTAAGGATAACTCTGGGTTTCCTCACCACAAAAAACTGCATCTCCTATTCTTCCTTGACTTCTTTCAGAATTTCCTTCCCACTCATGATAAGTGTTCTTGTACCAGCCTCCTCTTTCACTCTCTTATCCTCTATTGGAAACAACATGTGTGTCCTACCATTCTTCTATAATGTGTATGTATTTTTTCTCCCATCATGAATGACATTCCTGACAAAATGCTATGGTCTTCCCAACAGAATATGACATACATCCATGTGAATTACATCACACCGAATTTCATCTCTATATCCTCCTATCTTAAATTCAACCAAGCATTGTTTAGTAACCATTACCTGGTGTCCTTTCTGCAACCATGAGACTTTGTATGGCTTCGGATGTGCAATTTTCTCCAGCTCCAATTTCTCCACCATCTACGTGGATACTAAGTTGTCAATTCTCCCACTGTCAATTATCACCTTGCATACTCTGTCTTTAGTCTTGCAAGTTTTTCTGAAGAGACTGTTCCTCTACACTAGCCTTTCAACTTTTTCCTTTGGCTTTAAGGGAACCTTCCTCAACATCATGGATCTTCCATACCTTGCTCCTTCTTCTTCAACATCTCTTCTTTGTGCTTTTGAAATGTGAGCTTCACCTCCTCCTTATTTATTTTTCTCAAGACATTCCCAAGACATGTGTCCTGTCTTTCCACAGGAATAACCTCTTACTTCTCCTCCTCCTCTTCATCCTCTTCCTCTAGAAGAACTTCTTCCACCACCCTGTCTTCCTCGGGAATTTTCTCCTCTTTCCGAGTGACTATGTGGTTTTTCAGCCTCTTCGTTAGAACAATGTGCTCTGTCATGGGTAAATTCATTTATTTTGCTTGGGACCAAGATTTTACCTCTCCCTCACTGGCTTTGTTTTCTGGGAAGATTCTCCTCTGCCTTCAGCGCAAACTGATAAGCATCCTCCACTTTCCTTACTGATATCATGTTGAGCTCATCCTGGATTTCATATCTTAGGCCATTTATATATCTGGAATTTTTTTCTTCATCTCTCTCTCTTTGTCTAGTTCTGATGTTCAACCTATAGAACTCCTCTATGTACTCCTTAACTGTCATCCCTTTCTGTCTCAGGTTCTGCATCTTCCTGAACATATTGATATGATAATCCTTGGGCATGAACTTAGCCTTCAGCTTGGCTACCATTTCTGTCTCAACTCTTTATATTATGCTTGTCATTTCTCCTTTTCTCAGTCTACAATTCATCCCACCATAGTGTTGCATGTCCTTTTAGTCCTCTGACAACATGTCTCACCCTTCATTCCTCATCGACATCTTCATAGTCGAAATATTTTTCCATGGATCTTATCCAATCCAATTTCTCTTCGACATCTAAATTTCCTTCATACATTGGGAACTCCATCTTGGCTCTGCCTCCCAATCTAGGAACTGCTTTTGAAACGCGTTCTTTGGCAACAACCTCTCCTGCAGCTTCTCCGACGACATTCTTTCCCACTGCTTCTTCACTCTCTGCATCGCTAACATCTCCAAAATCAGGTGCTCGTCTCTACGTTTCCTCCATCGCCTCCAATATTGCACGGATTTCTCGCATCTCCCTTTCCACAAATCGATTGGCTAAAGGTGCTTCTGCTTGTCTCCTTGGTGGCATTGTGTTGACTGTCTATCACACACAGAGTATAAATTCAATTTCTTCTGTCTCCTCTACTTTGCCTGCTATCTGCAAGCAAAATTATGCTCTGATACCACTTGGTGCAGACCCTCATTCTCTCCTAAGGGCTTCGCGATCTCCCAGTATAGGATCCATCAAGATGCTGAGTTTGATTGACTCTCTGGGTCTCTGCTAGACCCCAAACCCACTTACATAGGTATTTTCTCCAAATGCACAGGTCGTCGAAGACTCGCGACTTCTCTCCCAAACATTGTTCGAACCTCAATGCCAAATGGGCGCTAGCTCCTCTTTGCTAATCCCTTTCTACCTTGTGACCACTAGTAGTGACCACACACTCGAGTGAAAGGCATGTCATGATTTTGTGACCTTGGAAGCATTGCTACCTCCGTTCACCTGATAACCGAAATCATGATGAACCTTGATATACGGTCCATATCTTTTTTTAATCGATGGCTGCGATCAAATCGACATTTCACATTTCATGTCTTTGCGTCTCATTTCCTCTGTTCTCTTGATAGCCAAAATTGAGATGAACCGAGATATACCACTCATATCTCCCCTTGGTCAACGACTGAGATCAAATCGACATTTCATGCTTTGCGACTTTGGAGTCTCCTTCCCTCCGTTCTCTTGATAGCCGAAATCGCGATGGCACTGGATCAACAGTGCAGGTCTCTCCTTTGATCCGACAGTCATGATGACTTCGGGACTTCATGTTTTTCGAAGTCGAAAGACTTGTCACCTCCAATCCTCTGATCCCTAAAATGCCGATATTCCACCCTGGACAATCAACGGTATAGATCTCTCTTGGATCTAATGACTCAGATCAAGTCGCAGATTTGGGCTTCACAAATTCTTAGTGTTATGCTCCTTTGACTCCTCCAAAGTGTGAGTCAGCGAAACGCTGGTCATTCGCCACGCGTCCCTCCTGTTGGACAGTCCCGATGATTTCATAATGTTGTGACCTTGTTCCTCCTATGTGCCTTCAAAGTTTTAATGGTAGTGCACTTTACCTTGATTGGATGGCTATGATTCTCTTGTGCTTGGACCAAACGGCTGAGATCCTTCCTCCTCTGCACTTTCTCCTCGTTGTCTGGATGTTGTTCGAATGATCCAAATCTTTCCCCCTTAGCTTACGCTTTCTTCAGACTTAGAATATTTTCGAAGGATTCAAAGGCTTCGAACTTTGTCTTTCCCGTGAGTTTGTTTCATGGATCTCGTAAACACTTATGAAAAGTGTTATTCCTCCTAAGCTTGGTCTCGTGAAGAATTTGATTCCCCCGCACACTCCTTGTGTTTTAGGGATTTCGATAACTCAGATTCTAAGGATTTCTTGAAGAGAAATTCTTCTTGCCCTCCTGGCGTTCTCCTTTTCTGGTTATTTGATTTCTTGCAAAGTCCCTCCGATGCTTAGTTGAATCTTGGATCTGTGAACTCCTTGCACCAGATCTTACGAAAGGTTTTGGGTTCTTGTGGATGACTGTACACTCCTTGCACCAGTCTCTTTGCAATCCTTGCAAAGG
Organism: Picea sitchensis; assembly: GCA_010110895.2. Classification (NCBI taxonomy): domain Eukaryota; kingdom Viridiplantae; phylum Streptophyta; class Pinopsida; order Pinales; family Pinaceae; genus Picea; species Picea sitchensis. Next base: position 29,670 of record SNQJ01S0073004.1, on the reverse strand, counting down.
GAAAGTTCATGTTATCTCTTCTGAGCTTTGGAACTGAAACAGATCTCGTCAATGCACTCCTTAGGTTCTGTGTGCACACATTGCACTACTTCAACAAAAGAGAAACAATTGAAACTTATCCTATCATTCATAGTTCCATCTATTCATAACGAAATTCATTTATTCATGAGAAAACAATAACAGAGAGTTGCAAGCAATGTCCACACCATGCATTGGGTCAATTTTCCTCCGTTATATTCATAAGTGAAAATGGTTACAACTGTAAATGAACAACAAAAATACTAAAATCTTCTCCTAACTTCTATTACAGCCAACTACTAACTAGCCTCATTCGGGCGTACAAAACCTATATTTATCACAGAGGGCTCTTAGGGTTTTTTTCTGGCTACTTGTCTACTCTATAACTTAACCTAATGACTATCTAGACCAATCGCATTCTAGATCCATAATGGAGTCTCCCATTTTGCTCATAATCATCCAAGCGTGCCTCCAAATTTTCCCAGTCTGACTTCAAGCATGCCCCAAAGATTAATTCCAACACTGAGTTAAGGAGGACTTAAAAAATATCTACTGTGACTGCTAGCATTGAGGTCCTATACATATTCTTTGACTTTGATAAGTCTTTCTCCATGAAATTGCCAACGATGCTCCTGCATCACTTTCTCACTATATCTCCCCCCTCTCTCTCCCCTTGTTCTATTTTCCTCTATCTACCCCCATTCCATGTATCCCCCCCTTCATCTCTCTCTATCTCTCTCTAACCCCCCTCTTTGTATCCCTCTCCCTCTCCCTCCCTCTCCCTCACTCTACTTTTATTCCTCTTTCCCCTTATCACACTCTCACACAGTCTCTCTCTACCCCTCCTCTCTCTCTCCTACATATACACCTCTCTCCCTCTCACTTTGTATCCTCCTTCCTCTCTCTCCATCCCTTTCTCTATTTACCTCTATCTACCCCCATTCCCTCTCTCTCCCCCCCACTTCTCACACCTTCTCGCTTCCCCCCTCTTTGTATCCCCCCCTCCCTCTCACACTTTCAAACACTTCCTTTCTACCCCCCTCTATATATTTCCTCTCCCCCTCTCATTCTCTCACTCACTCTTTGTATACCACCCTCCTTCCTCTCTCTTTCCCCCTCCCCCTTAGTATCTCTCCTCTCTCTCTCTCTCTTTCATACATCTACCACCTCTCTCTCTCTATACCCCACCTCTTGATATCCCTCTCCCTCCCTCTCACACTCTCAAATACTCCCTCTCTCTCTCTCTCCTACATTTTTCCCTCTCCCTCTCACTTTGTATCTCCCTCCCTCTCTATCCCCCTTTATATCTTTACCTATTTACCCCTCTTCACTCTCTCTCCCCCATTCCTCTCACTCTCTCTCTCTCTAACCCCCCTCTTTGTCTCCCTCTCCCTCCCTCTCACACTCTCAAACAATCCCTCTCTACCCCCCTTATCTCTTTACCTCTTTCATCTAACCCTCCATCTCTCTCTCATCGTATCCTCTTCCCTATATCTACCTTGCTCTCACTCACTCTCTTTGTCTTCCTCTCTCCCCCACTCACACTCTCTTTCTTTCTCTCTCTCCACCCCCTCTCTGTATTCCTCTCTCTAACTATCACACTCCCATACACACTCTCTCTACCCCTCTCTATGTATTCATCTCTATCCCTCTCATACTCTCACACACTATAGGAAGTTTGGTACATCGCAAGACACGAAATGGCCTTGAGCTAGACATGTCAAAACCTATACCTAGACCTAGACCTAGAGATAGCAATACCTAGACATGGAAAGGCATGGCAAGACCTAGACCATAGACCATGACCTAGACCTATACTATGACCATATAATAGTCCATGAAATAGACCTAGAGTTAGACCTAGACCATGACATAGACCTAGACCTAGACCTATACCATGACCTAGACTTATACCATGACCATGAAGATGACCATGACCTAGACCACGAACTATACCTAGACCATGACCTAGAGCTTGACCTAGACCATGACCTAGACCCCCTTGGCTCTATATAATCCTAGGAATAACCTATATTATACCATTAACCCCCTTCACATCGTTTAATGATGATTATGGTATGATGATTCATCTTTTTTGTTTTAATATAAGAATAATATTTTAGTGGATTCAATATTGTTTATATGGAATATTTATCCTTCTTTGAATTATTTTCTTAATTAGTTTTTAAATCATTTTATCTTTCACATTTCTTACCTTTTTGGTGATTTTATTTTCATGTTTTCTCATGTCTCTTTGGGATTTCCCATTGTTTGATTTTATATTATCAAAAATCCATGATTGATATTTTTTATTATGAGATTTCCATAGATTATGTATTACTAAAACACTTATCTATTTGTACATTCTCTTTCTTGTCCTCTCCCCCTCTCACACTCTCACACACACTCTCTCTCTACCCCCCTCCTCCATCTCACTCTATCCCCTTTCTCTCTGTTCCTCTATCTACCCCCCTTCCCTCTCCAACCCCACTCTCTTTCTCTCTCTACCACCCCTCTCTATCTCCCTCACTCCATTTGTCTTCCTCTCTACCCCTATCACACTCTCTTTCTTCCTCTTTCTCCACCCCCCCTCTTTATCTTCCTCTCTTTGACTCTCACACTCTCATACACTCTCTCTCAACTTCCCCTCTATGTATTCCTTTCTCTCCCTCTTAGACTCTCACACACTATATCAAGTTTGGTACATCACAAGGAAATAAATGGCCTTGACCTAGACATGTCAATACCTATACCTAGACATTGGAAGAACTAGACATGGAAAGGCATGACAAGACCTCGACCTAGACCTAGAATATAGAACATGACCTAGACCATAAACCATGAAATAGACCTATACTATGACCATGACGTAGACCATGACATATACCTAGAGCTAGGCATATACCATGACTTATACCATGAGATAGAACTAGAGCTAGACCTATACCATGACCTAGACATATGCCATGGCCATGAATGTAACACCCTGTTTCCCACAGTTTGTAAAAATAACTATACTGGCCAAGTATTGTGGAAAACTCAGAAATGTGAATGTGTGATGTGAATGGACCTTGTGAAAAAGGTTGATGAATGTAAATAATAGTATGAATATATATATTGCAGGACTACTGAGAGGGGGATGTGTTGAAAAAGAGACCACGATGGCTAAAGAAAGGTGGTGGAAGGCACCTGGAATGGTGGCGTCAAATTCCACCGAAACCAATACCGTATTTGGACTTCACTGGCCTGGAGAACCAAGAGCGGCTTGCTGGCCCCAAATTTAATGACTTGCCAGGTTGGTAGGTAAATGTCTCCTCATGAGTAATGAGGGATGGGGGTGAACCGCCCATCCGTAGAGTCCTCAGACCTGGCCACCATGAGGAATATCATGCCACACACAACCTTGCCGAAAAGAGAAAAGGTAGGAAGAGTGTGTGATCAAGAGGCAGACGCGAGGGAAAGAGGAAGAGAGATCGAAAGAACTCTGGAAAAAATACAGAGTGAGTGATAGCAGAGAAGAAGGAGAGTAACCTTCATTCTTGGTCACTGGCGAACAAAAACTTAGTCTCCCAACATCGTGGTCTCAGCTCAGGGGTGGCTAGTGGTAAATCCATTCAGAATCACTGAGCCTATGGTTGGGTGGAAACGAGCACCCCTCTCAGCAGTTGCATCACCTCTGGTGGTTTTCTGATAAGTGTTTTATATCTTGCATATTGAAATGTATATTCTGACATTCATGCTCATAGTCTGTGAAATTATGAATGGTTTCAGTATAAGACTGTCTGTGTGGTGTTTTGACCAGAAATGGTGGTTGCATGCTTATAATGGAAAGACTACGTATGGCTTATGTTTATATATATATATATATATATGATGAACTAATACAGATTCTCAAGTCCGCTCTCCCGAGATTTGTTCCTGTTTTTGTCCTACCTGATGCCTTGGATAGATTTCCTAACGAAAGCACCCTTTCAAGACCACTCCCTTACCTTCGAGAAGACCTTCCAGTCTAGTCTTCAAAACCTGGTGTAAATTACCTGAGGACCCAAAGGAGGATGTTATAGTTTAACTCTTAAAATCTTGCACGAGGGAGAATGGTCCTTGTAGGAGTCAACATTTCGACATTTTGGTACCCGGAATACCCAAGGGCGAGTACCCTTGCACTCACAAGTCCCGAAACCCCAACTTGTGAAATCCTGAATTATTAGCGTGGGGGTAAATTAAGAGTTTTCGGAGTTTCAGCACCCAGAGTATCTAGGTGCGAGTTTTCTTGTACTCGCAAGTCCCAAAACCCCGACCTACGAAATTCCAAAATGACAGCGTGTGGTTGAGTTAGGAACTTTCGGTGGTTCGGTACCCAGGTTACCCTTCCTTTTGCTAAATGCACAAACGAGATCCCTTCGAAATATCTAAGGTCTATTACGACCGTTAAATTTTATGAACGAACGCTGGCGTTAATGTCTCGACCCCTTTTTAATCTTCATAAGTAGCGAAGAAATCGGGATCGTAGATCCCTAGGGTTCGTGGGAGTATCTGGATTGTCGATTATAGGACATGTGGCTGCCGGTAAGCATTTCGATGTTTCAGTAACTGGGAAGACAAAGGGGAAGAAACCTGATCAACGCGAGTCATGAAACCCCGATAACCGAAACCTCGATAACCGAAACCCCGAAATAGTTTAAGAAGTGGATGAGATAGGATAGTTCGACATTTCGGTACCCGGGAAAACCTAGGAGTGAGACTTCTTGTCATTACCCATCACGAAATCCCAAAGTATGAGACCCGGAAAAGGTCTAATGTGGGTCAGCCTTGGTGTTTCGGTGTTTTGGCAACTGGGAAACCCAAGGGTCAGTCTTCTTGTACACGTCAATCCCAAAATCATGATGGGTGAAGTCCTAAAAGAACAATACGCAGATAAGTTACGAGACTTCGGCACTTCAGAAATCAGAATGCTCAAGGGCGTATTCCCTTGTACTCGCATCTCCCGAACTCCCGACTTGCGAAGTCCCAAAATGGCTTAACACAGATGGTATTTGGTATGTCGGTGTTTCGACACCCGGGATACCTGACGGGAAGTTTTCTTATGCTCACCAGTCCCAGAAACCCAGTCTGCAAATTCCCGGAATGGACTGAGCGACACATATATACAAATATACGTATGTTAAGGTTTCAGAGTTTTAGCTCCCGGGAAATCTAAGTGTGAGACCTCCTGTCATCGTATATCCCGAATTCCCAATGGAGGAAATTTCGAAACAGGGAAGTATGTTTAGAGTTAGTAATTCAGAGTTCGGCTCTCGGAAGACCCCGATTGAGACCTTCTGTCATCGCATCCCCCGAACTCTTGACTTACGAAATACCGATAGGCGAAGTCCCAAAATGGATTTGCATACATGGTTTTGTTTTTTCGGCTTTCCGATGCCCAGGACTCTCAAGTGTCAGCTTTCCTCATAATTCACTAGCCACAAAATTTTGATGGATGAAACCCTGAAATGAACAAGGGAATACCTGTATTGCGATTTCCCATATCGTGAAAGTCAATGAGTACCCTCTGATAAGGCCTATGGCCATAAACGCCGATCAGATGAGTGCGGATAAGGGATGATAGGATCTATATCAGGTCCCATAGGGATTCAGGGAAATTCTATTCCTCGGAGAAAATAAGAAGAGGCCGAAAAGTTTTAAATTCCATAGTGGGGGTGTTACAAATTGGTATCAGAGCATGGTTACAACACTTGTCCTGCTTGGGCTCATGAATGAGTTGCGCAGGAGCTCCGTTCGAAACACTCCAAAAAGGAATAACCCCCTGTCTTAACCTTCCTAATCAAAGGATGAAGTTAAGAATGAAAACTCCTATTGTGTGTGTGTGTGTGTACATGAGAAAGAAAAATGAATTTATGCGTGGGTTATGAATGTATCTAAAATATTGACTAACAACCAGTGTTTGTCTTTTTCACCCAAGCGAACGATCAACCGCGGGAAATTACAGACACATAGAATGGTGACTCACCATGAAGTGGGGGAGGGCTCCCACAATAGAGATGAAGAGTCTGACAAAAGGAGGGTAGTAGGGACCCCTCCAGATCTAGCTTAAACTGTGAGGAGCCTCATGGTCGAATTACAAAGCTGCAAGGCTGACAATGAAAGGATGATGAAAGAACAAGAAAAGCAAATAGAAATTAACGCAATTTTACTGCAGAGTTTATCCGATCTACAAAGACAAATGCAACATGAACCTGAAACTTAGAAAGAGGGTCATATCAGTGGCCACACTAAGAGGAGCACCTCGAAAAAGGTCCACCCCAGAGGTAAAGGACAAGCGACGAACGATTCCTCTGAGAAGGAAGCGGGGGATTCAGAGGGCTCTTCTACTAACATAACTAG
>SNQJ01S0073004.1:0-23261 GCA_010110895.2 Picea sitchensis | reverse complement strand
AGTGGGAGGGAGGGGGAGAAAGAGAGATGGAGGAGGGGGTAGAGAGAGAGTGTATGAGTGTTATATGGGGAGGGAACAAGAGAGAGAGGGGGGTTGGACAGAGAGTGTTTGAGTGTGTGAGATGGAGGGAGAGGGAAAAAAATAGGGGGGGTAGAGAGAGAGTGAGTGAGAGGAAAGGAGGCAAGGGAGGGAACGGGGGTAGACAGAGGTAGAGAGAGAGGGGGGCAGTTAGAGGGAGGGAGAGAGAGAGAGGAAGAAACTCAAAGAGGGGGGAGATAGAGAGGATGTGGGTGTGAGAGTGTGAGGCATGGAGAGGTAAGGTCCAGGTCTAGGTCATGGTATAAGTATATATCTAGGCCTAGGTACAGGTATTAACATGATTTTCCATGTCTAGTTCAAGGCCATTTATTTCCTTACCATGGCTTTCCTTGAAATGTACAAAAATTTCTAGTGTGTGAGAGTGTGAGAGGGAGAGAGAGGAAGACAAAGACGAGATGTAGAGAGTGAGTGTGTTAGATTGTGGGAGGGAGAGAGAGGAAGACATAGAGGGGGGGTATAAATGGTGTGTGTGTGAGTGTGGTAGGGAGAGATAGAAAGGAATAGAAGGGAAATAAAGAGAGTGTGTGAGAGTGTGAGATGGAGAGAGAGGAAGACAGAGAATGAGTAGAGAGAGATGTAAATGTAGGAGAGAGGTTTATATGTAGGAGAGATAGTGGGAGAGAGGGAGATAGAGAGAGAGGGAGGGGGGAGATAGACTAAGACAAAGAGGAAGGGTAGAGAGATAGAGGGAGATAAAGAGACAGTGAGGGGGGGGGTAGAGAGAGGGGTAGTGAGAGGAAGGGAAGTAGAGAGACAGACACAAAAAGGGGGTCGGGTAGAGAGAGTGAGAGGAAGGGAAAGATAAAAAGGGAGACATAGAGGGGGAATAAAGAGAGAAATAGGGGTAGAGAGAGAGTGAGACTGATATTAACAATGGAGAGATAGAGAGAAAGGGTGGGAGAGAGAGGGGTGTAATAGGGGAGGGAGGGACAAAGGGGTAGAGGGAGGAGAGAGAGAGAGAGGGGAAGATAAAGAGGGAGTGGGTATGAGAGTTTGAGCCATGTTAAGAAAATTTATAGGTATAGTTATGATCCAGATGGATATTGTTGGCCACCCACCTCTTCCAGCTGGCTCATCTTGCTAGTTTCTTAGTTTGGCAGTTTTTTCCTAGTGTTCAAGTCTTGAACTTTTGGGGCCATTTTGAGGCCCTAAACAACGTTTTTACGGATCACCACAATCATAATATGGTTGAGTTATAGTTTGAAATCATAATGTGTAGTCCTTGGATATACCTTTGCAACAGGCTATCGTGCACCTAAAATGAAGATTGTATGCAAAAGTTACGACCCTCAGAAGTTGATGTACCAACTTACCCCAACATGGCCCACATGCTTTTTGGCACTTCATCTCCTAGGGTTAGGTTTTTGGATGTCTAGGGTTTTGAGATTCATGTTTATTGTAAAAAATTATTTTAGAGCCTCATAGTACTAATTTTCTTGTGAATGAGCCTAACCATCACACCTCTTCTTAGAGATAAGATACCACCATCCTAGCAAGATTGTTTTCAGTCTACATTTTATAGTTTAAACATATTTCTTATTTAAAATAAGTCAAGTTTTACTGTATCTCTATTATTATTCACTTTGTCTCTGTGTTAATATTATAAATCTATTTTTTCATTTCATTCCTCTCATAAATTTGGATCGGTGGTATCAGAGTGGTCTTCTCCTTGTCGTTTTTTAGTGCATGTCCCTGACCGGTCAGGGTATAAAGAGTTGGGTCTCGAGCTTGTTTCTCTTGAGGAAAAATTCTCTCGCACCTCCAAGAAACTGTCCATGGTGGGAGAAAATAAATACGAAGTGATGCAGGAGCATCCCTCACATCAAGCGAGCCAGTGCGGAAGACAAAGGACAGCTGGACAAACCCAGCCAAATTTTTGAATTTCCCTTGAAGTTGATGCACCAAATATAAATGAGATCATTTAATGAAGGCGCCTTGGTATAATGTAATCAGACCTTGAACGCCCTGCTCTCGTCTGAAGTAGATGGAGTCATTTATAGTAGTTATTGCAGGTAGATAGGATTTTAATTCTAGATTAGACAGTTTCAGAAAGAAGGAGGGAAAATGGATATAGACACCCTCATTGTGCATTGTAACATAGTTAGAAGAATTCAGAGCATAGAGCAGAGAAGCAGAGAGTTGTGGAAGAACACCCATGTACAGAGCTTGAATTAATAGAAAAGATTGATTCAAATCCATGGTTTTGTGTTTGTTCTTTGTGTATGTGTGTTGAATTCTATGCTCATGAGTATTTACTTCATGTTATGCATTTGTTTTTATGCTGTGTATATGATTTCATGTGTTGAGATTGAAGTCTGAAAGGAAGTAGAAGAAATGAGTTTCAATTGTTTCTCTATAGGAGCAAGGATTCCTACAAGGAGTGCAGTTGAAGTCATCCACAAGGAGTGCATTGACAGAAGGCTCAGATAGTTTAACTCTTGTTCTCATTCACCCAGAAGTGAAATTGGGTTATACAAGTCGTGCAAGGAGTGCGCAGGCTAAGGAGAGTCTTAGTTGTGAATCTGAGCGAAGTAGTGAAAGACTGTTGCTACAGGTGTGCGCAGAGTCGAAAGAACTCAACACTTAGACGTGTTCGAGGATTGCCGCAAGGAGTGCGCGCAAGAGTCTTCGTGGAGACTCAGAATTGTGTGAAGCTCAGGAAGGATAAGGCTTCCAAGTTCGTTGAAAAGAAGCATAGGGAGTCTGTGTCGTGGGAGTGTTTGAACAAGCACCGCAAATTTACGCGCAGGGAGGACCAGTTTTCATAGAGGAATACTGGGTTCACCCGTAGAAGACACCCAAGAGGAAGAAATCGACGGTCAAAATCTTGAGGAGAGGATCTATGAAATCCCATCAGTCGTTGGATCTGCCAAAGAAGCGAGGAGGTTACAGCCGCGTTCGGAGTTCCTGAGGTCATGAGAATCAGGACATCAGAAGTCTTGAAACCCTGATGATTTCAGAGTCATCCATCTGTTGGGGTAGGTGGCAGGGATCGAGAGTCCATCGGCATTCCAGATATTCAGAAGACAAGAACCCGTGACTAGTTGAACCCTGAAACGATGGAAGGATCACAGCCGGAGGATCTCAGGGAGGACACGTTTCATGTGGTCGTCTAGATCGAGAATGTGGTCATCGGGGTTCAGGTAAGTGAGTGTTCATTGTTTTGTAAAGTCAAATCCCGGAGAGATCGAGACCGTCCACTTGAGGGGACGCGTGGCAGAAATCGGAACCATCGGGAAAAGCCCCGACAAGGAAGTCGTCTATCGGCATTTGGGTCATCGGGATATTGGGGATCCTGGTGACAAAGTGTTTACTCATTTTGGAATCGCAAACCGCGAAACCCCGACAAGGAGGAAGGTGCCATCATGCGGCCAACTGTCAGCACGTCGGAAAGGAGGGAAGCGCCATTGTGGGAGCCAACTATTAGCAACCCGGAGACTCGGGATTCGAGGAATCGGTAATCCCGGAGTCAAGTGTTTTTCAGCATTTGAAATCCCGTAGCCCCGACGAGGGATAAGACTACGGTCATGGGGACAACGGTCATATAGGACAGGAGCCTAGCCAGGAGAGCTAACACATAAGGAGCATGTCGAGATTCGGGGAATCGCGAGCCCTGAGGACGATTGTATTTTGACATTGGAAAGTCTGAAACCCGGATGGGAATATGACTATGATCATGTAAGGAGAGGTCACATGGACCAAGAGTTTAGCCTGGAGGGATAACGAGAATTCGAGCGCATCGGGATTTTGAAGTCAGAAACCCCGACGGGAAAAGAATATAAGATTGGGGTCTTATAGAAAGTGGTCAGGTGGACTAAAGGCTTAGCCAGGTGGGCTAAAGAAACAGAGGAGCGTATTGGGGATCGGTGAAGCAAGTTGTGTGGAAATCACAAGGGCTGAAATCCCAATAGGAAGAACCCCGATAACAAAGTAAAAGGCCAGCATTTATTTCCTGATAGAAGAAGGGGAAATTCTGTGAGAGAGTGTTGTGGGTGTGGAAAATTCCCGATAGGGAATTAGAAGAGGTTTTCAGTTCTTTGGGCCGAGGAAGGAAGAGGTCCTGTGAGTGGACGTTCCCTGGGTGGCGCGCCTACGTCACGAAGGGACAGGAGATCCGTTCAAAATGTTGCTCAAGGAAGCCCTCAAGTGACAAAGGAACAAGATGATGGTCATCATTGCTCAAATCCTTTGATGAATGTCGATAAGCGACACATCTACCTCAAACGGAGGTGTCGCACCTTCAAGGTACAGATAAATTTTGATATTCCTAAATTTTAAGGTAAAATAGATGCAGATTCCACAGATAAATGTTTAAAGCTTATAGAAGGGTATTTTTCTTTCCACAACGTTTTCGATAGAGAAAAGATTACATTTGCGCTCCTAAAGGCCATCCCCCATGTCAAAGGTTGGTGGGATACTTTCAGTGAACAAAAGGAAATAGAGGGATCCACATTATTTGCAGTTTCACCCACTTGGGCTTCCTTCACAGATTCTATTAAGGAACAATACTAACCTGTTGGAATTTATGACGACGTATATACAAGATGGATCACACTGCGACAAGAAAGAGACCAAATAGTGCCATAATTCACCAATGTATTCCATACCTTGTGCACCAAGCTGGGTATCAAATATTATGAGTGACATATGGTGCTCAAGTACCATGGTGGTCTGCATAGATACATCTAGAAAACATAAATGGATTTTTTGGACATCTCATCCTTGGGTGTGGCCTATCGATATGCCATCAAAATTGAGCAAAATCTTAAAAAAAAGACGTGGAAGTTTGGGTTTGGGAACCCCTCACAGCAAAATCAGGGTAAGGGAAGCCCCAACCCACAAAACAAAGGACAGAGAAAATATCGACAGCCTCAGTACAACCAGTCTAAGCCACAAGCAAAGAAGAAAAATAGGAAGATGAAGAAAGATACCATAAAGTGGTGCGACTTCCATAAGATCCTCTAGCATAACACGGTTGATTGTCGCTCAAAGAAGTCATTGGTGGCTGAGGTGAAAGCCTTTGAATCAAATGCGGGTTCCAACTCTGAGTTAGAACAAGAGAAGGGGAGATGGATCATTGACGTAGAACCCAATGCCACTGTTTCTACCACCAAGATCCATCTCAATGAACCTGGTGAGCCAGAGGAAGGCGAGCGCCTCATTCATTCACAGATGTGGGTGAAAGGAACTCTAATAAAATTCATCGTTGATAGTAGTATCCAGAAAAAACTCATTTTAGTGTAGGTCGTTAAGCGGCTAGCCCTGCCGACAATGCCTCACCTGTAGTCGTACACCATCATATGGCTCTGCCAAGGAAGTGATCTTCATGTGATCCAACAATGTCACATGTCATATGACATCAATCCATTCAAATATGAGGTATTGTGTGATGTTTCTCCCCTTGAAGTTTGTGATGTTCTTTGGGCCAACCTTATTTATGGAAACATCATGTTGTATATGAGTCTAGGCCTCACATTTTTATTATTACTTTGAACAGGAAATTTTACAGGATACCCAAGGTAGTCCCACCTAGTTCTATTTCCTTGATCTCTACCAAGCATTGAAAGAAGGTCATCTCTGAGACTAGGAAGTTTGTCCTCTTCTTGATTCTCTCTCAAAATGAGTGAAAGGTTGCAGCCATATCCATGGCCTCTGCAACCGACCTCTCCATGTAGAAGAAGAAAGCAGATAAGGTTGTGGAAGAATACAAAGACATATTCTCATCACCTATTAGGGTACCTTTGCACTGTCAGGTCAAGCATTCCATCGATCTAACCCCCTATGCACCACTAGCCAATGGGATAGTCTATTGTCACTCTCTATTAGAAAATCAGGAGATCAAGCATCAGATCCAAGAATTTCTCCACACGAGGTACATCCAACCCATATCATCATCGTGTGGAATCCCAATCATATCAGTATATAATAAAGACAGGACCCGACGACTCTACATTGATTACCGATCCCTAAATAAAATCACAGTCGGGAACCGATACCTGATTCCCTGAATCAACGATCTCCTTGATCATCTCAAGGGGACCAAATAATTCAGTAACATTGATATGAAGTTTGGCTACCACCAGGTCCCAATAAAGCATAAAGATGTATGGAATATTTCCTTCAATTCAAAAGAAGGTACTTTTGAATGGCTAGTCATGCCCTTTGGTTTGAGAAATACCCCAGCAACTTTCATAAGGATGATGGATGATATATTGTGTCCTTTCACCAATTCTTTTGTAGTGGTGTATCTGGATGACATCTTGATCTATAGCAAGAATTGGGTGGAACACTTGTAGCATATTCAACAGGTTCTGCATACTCTATGGTAGCACAAGCTATATGCCAACTTGGAAAAATGCTCCTTTGGCATGGATAGGGTCCATTACCTAGGATACATTGTTGATGAGAATGGTGTGAATGTGGATCTAGCTAAGATCTAGGTCATTCATGATTGACCATCCCCAACCACACTCACTAAGCTTCGAATCTTCTTAGTCCTTACCAATTTCTATCGCAGGTTGGAGTTAGGACTATCCCATATTGCATGGGCCCTTAGCCAAGTAACCAGGGGTGGTGGTAAGGAAAATATTTTGTGGGGCTTGTCCCAACAGAAAGTGTTTGATGATCTGAAGAAGCACATGTGCTCAACCCACGTGCTTTCATTACCTGACCTGCAAAAACCATTTGAGATTGAGACAAATGGTTTAGACTATGTTGTGGGCACAGTTCTCACTGAGCACGACCACCTCATGGCCTATCACAGTGATACACTATTAGATGTCGTCCATAAGTACCCTAATTACGACAAATAAATCTACTCCAAAGTGAAATCCTTCTTCCAGTGGAGGAATTACATTCTCAGGAAGGATACATTCATCCTCACTGATCACAATCCGCTGCAATTTTTGCAGACACAAGGAAAATTGAAAAATGACCGCCATCAAAAGTGGTCCACATACTTGCAGCAGTTCCAAATCAACATAAAGTATAAGACAGGAAGTACCAACCAGATCGTTGATTTCCTCAATCGACCTCCAGTCACGACACTCACCACGGTGTTAGATTCTTATGGCCAGAAGACCTCTAGATGGCCCCAACTCTATGAGAAAGATCCTTACTTCACCACCACCTACCAGATGTTGGGTGCAAACACAGTTTCCACTAATTTCCATCTTCAGGATGGGATATTGTGCCATCTGGACCATCTCTGCATTCCATCGAGTGAGTAAGCAAAGATGATTTGGGAATCTCACTACAGTCGGGTAGCAGGACAATTCAGCGTAGAAAAGATAGTGGCAATGTTGCAGTGACATTTCTATTGGCCAAAACATCAACAGGGTGTCAAAAAGTATATCAGGTCCAACACATCTTGTGCTATTTCCAAACTGACCACTAAGAAACAAGGCATGTACACTCCTCTGCCTACTCTTTGCCTACTCCTTACAGGCCCTAGGAATCCATCTTAATGGACTAAATGTCAGGCCTTTCATCCAACAAGCAGGGAAACAACTGTGTTTTTATGGTTGTTGATCTCTTTTCCAAGATGGAAATTTTGGCCACCTGCAAAAGGAGAATCACAGTGGAGGCCACTTCCAAGCTCTTCTTTGAATGAGTTTGGGTACATTTTGGGATCCCACAAACCATTATCTAAGATTGGTACAATTAGTTCGTCATCACATTCTTGTCAAGCCTCTGGTCATTGTTGGACACCAAGCTCACCAAATCCACTGCCTTCCACCCCCAGATAGATGGCCAAAAATACAATAGGGCCATACATAGCTCAACTGGCCATAACCCCTTTTAGGTGGGATTAGGATTTCAACCATTGGGTCCCATGGATATTACACTACCCCTTGCGGCCACGCAAGAAGACTTGTCCCATGCTCCAACTGAAGCTGACAAATCCACCCATTTCATTGAGATGATCTAGCACATCCGCAAATAGGTTCAATGTATTTTACAGAAGTCTAATGCCATGTAAAGTTGTGCCATGATCAACACCAGCTGCCACACAAATTTTAGATGGGAGATCAAGTTTGGTTGCACTTGCAGAAGGAACGTTGTACAAGGCCCCATCAGAAGATTTTTCCACTCCATTATGGCCTTTATACCATCACCAAGGTTGTGGGTGATAATTATTTTGAGCTCAATATTCCCCCCTTCCTTGGCCTGCATCCAGTATTTAATGTGGACCTCCTTCGACCATAATTTCCATCATTATTGGACACCTCAGAGATAGAAGAACAGTTGAAACCAATAGAGCTCAACTCTGATTGTATGGAATAGTCATCCACTACTTATATCGTGGAAACATAGGTCAAGGGAACTCGACAATAGAGGATTCGGCTTTATTGGGTTGTCAAAGCACAGTAGCTCCTGCACCAAGGCAAGTGGCTCACTCGATGTCAAATTCAACAGAAATTTCATCATATGATGGGGGAAATCAATGCAATTGATACCAATTCTTTCTAAGGGGGCAGTATTGATCCATATGGATATCAGTGGCGACCCACCTCTTTTAGCTGGATCATCTTGGTAGTTTCTCAGTTTGGCAGGTTTTTGGAGCCCTAAAAAACGTTTTTAGGGCTCGCCACAGTCAAACTATACATGAATTTAGAGGTTGACATCATAATGTTTAGTCCTTGAATAGACCTTCCAATGGGCTATCGTGTGCCTAAAACGAGGAACGTATGCAAAAGTTACAACCCCGTGAAGTTGATGTACCAATTTACCCCAACGAGGCCCACATGAATTTTGGCAAATCATCTCCTAGGGTTAGGTTTTTGGATGTATAGAATTTTGGCATTCATGTTTATTTAAAAAAGTATTTTAGAGCCTCATAGTACTCATCTTCTTGCGAATGAGCGTAGTCGTCACATCTCTTCTTTGAGATAAGCTACCACCATTCTAGCAAACTTGTTTTCAGTCTAGATTTTACAGTTTCAACATATTTATTAGTTAATAGAAGTCAATTTTTACTATATCTTTGTTATTAGTCGCTATGTCTCTATCTTAATATTATAAATCTGTGTTTTCATTTTGTTCCGCTCATAAATCCGGATCAAGTTCTTTCCATGCCTTGTGATGTCTAGGTCTTACAATGTATATGAGTGTGAGAGGGAGAGAGAGGGAGACATATAGGGGGGTAGAGAGGAAGAGTGAGAGGAAGACATAGAGGGGAGATATATGTAGGAGAGAGGAGTAGATGTAGGAGAGAGATAGCGAGAGAGAGTGGGAGGGAGGGGGGAATGAAAAATAACAAATAGATTAAATGAGTGCATGCACACTCTTATGAGCATGTGCAAGTTCCTATAGCATGTGTATTCTATTAGGAACGTGTGTGTGTTCCTAGAGTGCATGTGCACTCTTAAGAGCACGTGCATGTTCATTTGAATTCAATTTCTTTTAGGCGAGATTGACAACATGTATGTTAACTTGGTTGTCTCAGATTTAGATTTGGGATGACAAACCTAGTGGTTTGGTCTACAAATTGATAAAAACCTCCATTTTTTTTAATACCTCTCTATAACGTTTTCTTTGACGTTATTTTTCTATAGGATAAACAATTCAGTGGTTGATGAAACTACGAACATAGATAGATTCGGCTATGCAAATTCCAAATATATAGTTTTTTTTTAATTAATATTGTTTACTATTTTTAATCTGTTTTTTCTTCACGTATATCAAAATCCTAGAATACATACCTCTCTTAGTTCTTCTATAACCTTTTGTTGACTTAACCATTTCTTAAATGAGTTATATGATGCACTAGACAAGACTAATATCTACTATCTAAAAAAAAAAAATTGATCATGTTAAGACCCTTTTAGCCTGCACAAAAAAAGGCATTGTAATTTCAAGGATATATTGATTTTGATAATTTAAAAAAAAATATTAAATTAATATTGTAAATTTCCAAAAAAATATACTGCACTAGAAAAATGGGTTCTCTACAATCATACAAGTTTTTGGAAAAACATTCCATCATTAAGGTACTCCACACTTGCACAAACAAAGACATATACCTTACATTTTGCTGGAAAAATAGCATACCATTGTTAGAAAAAAAAACAAATTTGACATAGTTATTCACAATTTCTATGAATAAAAGTTGTATATTCAGAACTCTAATTCAATTTCCTATGTTTCATATTCTTACAACATATTCAAATTCATTGTAAAATTTCCTTGAATAATCCCTCCAAGTTAACATATTATTGTTTTTCCATGTTTCCATTGACACTATGTCACGAGAGACCATCATTAGCTTGCACTCACCCATATATATATATATATATATACACACACACACACACACACAAAAAAAAAAAAAATCGAGTTAAGAGCATAACAACTATAACTATTAATTAAATATCATTAAAACAACATATTTACAATAATGGAAATTTCTATCAAATTCAATAATAACACAACTCACACATAGTAGAGTACTTATCAAATCAGTGCCATTGTAAGAGTTCTTGGAAGACATGAATATCAAATACTTGTAACAAATTTCATAGGATAATTATGATAACCACGGAGTAACTATAAGATCACATCTTTTGATATGCCCCCTACACAAATTGTTTAGTTTTATTTAGGTTTTCTAAATAAAAACATGATATTTGTTGTTTTAAATTGACAAAGTTTAATGATAATGAGATACATTTACATTTGTATTTGCAAACAATTATGGAAAAGTAGTTCATAATTATGTTATTCAAATTATAGTAAACAAATAAGAAAACACATTTGTTTGTATTCAATGAATATTTATTATTGCATTTAAAATAAAACAAAAAACTAAGAAAATTGCTTAGTTCAAAATTTAAGGTGGAAAACTAATACTCATACTCATTATGTTATGACTCAAAGAGGGAATATATAAGGTTAAATGTATATGATATTACCCCAAGGGGGGCATATATGGGGATAAATGTACATACAATGTTAAATATATATGTAATAGGGTCAACTTAATAGTAAAGGGGCCTCATGTGTAGGTGTGAATAGGTATCTATAGAGATCACGTATTCATTATTGTAAAAATGTGAATTGTGATGTATAAATGTATTTGTTTATGTGGATGAGGTTTTCCTATTTTTTAAGGAGTTATTGTGTAACTTATCTATATTGGAGTTGTGCTCCACACTCACATTGTTGTACATGGTGTGTACATATGCTCTGTTATGATACTTTAATCATTTTGAACATAACATTTGGTATCAGAGCATCGATCCTAGGGTTTTTCTTCCTAAATGATGTCATCCTGGAATTTTTGCTATTTTCGAGGCCACTTCAAATAGAGAAACTTGGATATTATTTAGAATACATAGAGACTACTTGTGGTACAAATTTCAGGTTCTCGACATTTATAATTTCGGAGATATACCATGTGGAAGATAGAGTTTTTGACTAGTCCTATAAATAGTCTCAAACAGGTGTTCTGGTAAAAACAATCATATCTTCTTGAGAGAGGATCCAAATTTTGTCAAACTAGTTTAATTGGAAGGAGTACAGTCCTTAGTATTTTGGGTACAAATTTCAAAGTCAATTATTCAATATTGGACAAGGGGCATTTTGTACAATTTTGTTCTCCGGAATAGTCCAAAAGTTAGCAAGGTTTGAGAAAGTTATCATAACTTTCATTTGGCACCTCAAATTTTGGTTGAACCTATGACATTGTAGAGAAGATACATCAAATTACTACATGCCAAAATTTTAGAATCAGAAGGGCTGAAATTTAAGGAATACATCAGAAGGAAGGTCGGCCAAGAGGAAAAACTCCAAATCATCATTTCAAAGGTATGTTCACTTAAAACTGTCATAAATTTTGGTTGAGATATCTGATTGAGTTGATTGGAAATCCATTGGAAAGAGAAAAAAATAGAATATTTTATTGTAGAAAGGATTATAACCATTTGATATCATTATCCTTAATATAATGAGGTTGGAAGTTGAGGATTATGGTTAGACCTCAGTTAAGAATCAATGACAATAAATGAATTTATAGGAGATTAAGATAAAGAAAAAATGAATCCTATGGAATGGTTGAGGTTTGCAAAGGAATATGATAGGAATCCTTCTACAACAAGTTTTAATATTTTTGGTAAAGCTCGAAAGTGGTGGATGAGTATGGATAAGGATACTAAATGGAACCTCACATGGGAAGAAATTGAAAAAGTCTTCTCAAATAAATGGATTAGGGATACAAAAATGGAGGCAATGTATACAATTCAAGTGGAATTAAATGAATCAAAAGAAAATATCTCCAAATTTCAAAAGGATAATGAATATCTAATAAAATATATTATAAAGAAAAATGATAGTTCGTTAAGATGCAATCCCTTAATGAATCACTCATTAAGGAGGTTAAGAACTTAAAGCAAGAAAAGAGTAGCAAAACAAAGTGGGAAAAAGATGATTCAAGGGAAGAATTGAAAAAGAAAGATGAAGATATATGTAGATTATGAAACCATAATAAAAAACTATTGGATGAGGTTAAGAGATTGAAAGAAGAAAAGAAACATTATCAAAATCAAGAAAAAGAAAGGATATTAGATGAAGAAACTACCAAAATATTTGAAGAGGAAATTTACAAAAAGGTTGACGAATCCATAAATAATCATGAGATAAAATAAAAAAATGTAATCCAAAATTGAATAAGGACGTCAGAATTTGATAAATGGGGTGACATTATAGATTCAAAAGGAGAAAGAAGACAAGATTCAATAAGGTCACCAGAAGATACTTGAAGAAGTTGAACTTCATCTAGAGGATGTACATGTTGAATGTGATGGTATTATCTCCAAGGCTAGAGTAATCAAATACCAAGCAAAGATGATAGAGGATTCCATTGTCTGAGAAAAGAATATAGATGAAATGGGTGTGCAAAATGAAGAAAAACCATCAAATGTGAAACCATATCAACACCCTCATTATCTAGAAATATTTCAAGGAAGACAAGAAGATCAATATCAACATTATCAAAGAAGAAGATATAATACTCATTAATATTCATGTAATATGGCATCACAAAACCATTATTCAAGAATATATTATCATAGACCAACATCTACAGAGTCAAAGGAAAGAAAATTATGCAACAACTAGCTGCCAAGGATTACGACAAAAAAAAAATTGATTTTGGATGGATGGATCATCATCAATGGAAATAAGAAATCAAGAACATAAGAAATTCATATTACTTGGTTTCATCACATGTGAAGCCTTTACTTGCAAAGTTTTGAGGACAAAACTTTTTGAAGGAGGGTATTATGTTATAACCCAAAGGGGGAATATATAGGTTCAAATGTATATGATATGACCCCAAGGGGGAGCATATATGGTGCTAAATTTATATGTAATGTGTAAATACATATGTAATAGAGTCGACCTAATAGTAAAGGAGACTCATGTGTAGGTGTGAATAAGTATATATAGAGATCATGTATTCATTATTGTAAAAATGTGAATTGTGATGTATAAATGTATTTGGTTATGTGGAGGAGGTTCTCCTATTCTTTAAACATTTATTGTGTAACTTATCTATATTGGAGTTGTGCTCCATGTTCACTTTGTTGTACATAGTGCGTACTTATGTTCTATTATGATATTTTAAGCATTTGGAACATAACACATCCATATTTGTACTATTTCAATAAATTTTATAGTCATTTTATTCAATGTAAGTATAAAGTTCATATTGACAATTGTAAGTGTATATCTCAATTCATGAGAACATATATGCCAAGTACAATTTGTCTATAATATTTTTGGAACAACACAAATGACAAGTTGCAAGTGGATATTCTAATTTATTAGAACATGCATGTACCAACTGCAACTTACCCATAAAATATTTTATTAGATATTCCAATTCATTAAAACATATATGTATGTACCAAATGCAACTTACCCATAAAATCTTTTAGATCAAAACTAAGAACAAATTGCAAGTGCATATCATTAAAACTTATGTGTGCCAAGTGCCACTTGGGCATACAATCATTTGAATCAACACAAGAAACAATAATTGATTAAATCTTTTGTTTGTGAAGTGCAACTTAAGCATAACATCATTGAATCAACACAAAAAACAATGATTGATTGATTCTCTCAAATACCAACAAGAATGTCCATTTTTATATTCAAAACCTCTAAATTAAACAATACCATTTTATAATGGATGTGTATAGAAAAAACAAGCTACTTAATAAACAAGTGCAGCAGACTACGATATACTCCCTCCGAAGATAATAAAAGAAAATTTACTCAAATCTATGTAAACTTAGGGAGTTTCCTTTGCCTTTGAGGTTTCACATTCCCCTCAGAGGTTGTGCGAGTGCTTTAGCTCATTCCTATAATTAAAATATGTCATTTCAAAAAAACCTAAATTTATTTTGGAGCCCAGCATTTCTATCATATGTCTCCATAAGCATATGGTTTTTTGAATAGCAGTTTTTAGTATATATTGGAGGTTTTGCGTTCGTAGAGATTGTCCTAACAAGTTTAACCATATGCCAAATCATGTCTGCCAAAAAAATGAATGGGATTCTACCCCACCAATGTCAGTACCCGAACAAGCCTACCACCAGATCCATTGGGTTTCTAACCCCGTAGCTATCAATTAACTTACCAAAAGAATTAAAAATGGTTTCATAACTACACATTTGGAAAAATAAGAAAAGAAAATAAAAAAAAGAGTCTTATTTCATAGGTCAATGGTAACTTAACAAAAGAATTAAAAATGGTTTCAAAACTACATATTTGGAAAAATAAGAAAAGAAAATAATAAAACGAGTCTTATTATACTGCCTCCGGTAGTATATAGCGATGGATCGCCTTTGATCATATATTAATTTACTTTGACTTAAAAAATATTTCTAAAAAACCTAAAGTTAAACATAAGAAACGTAATTTTTTATTTTTCGATATATAAAATTTTGTAGTTTTCTAACTTTTCATTGGTTAATAAGTTTAGAGTGTTATTGGAACCTTCACGTGGTTCGAGATTTCAAATTAATTTATTAGACACTTCACATTAATTGCAGAGAAAGGGCCCGGGCCGTTAACTGACGGAAAGTAACCTCAGGCTGTGGTTTACCCGGGGTAAGTAGGCGGAGAGTGGTTGAGAATGCGATCTGGTTTTGTATAGTGGGCGGATCTCAGTTCAAGGACGCTCTGCGATGCAATAAACTTCATTAACCGAGACCACAACTGACGTCGGGGGTTTTAACCGGATTGTTGACGTGTTTGGAGGTGGGTTCGGGAGGTTAATCGCCGTGATGGGAAGACTGCCAACTTTTTACATTACATATATATTATATCAATACATTGGAAATCTGAAACGACAGTCGACTGGATGTGACCCTGTATGCTCACGATTGTGAATAGGCGCGTTTTAAGGCTAAAACCGCTCTTTCTCCTTCGAGGGATGGACATTCAGTACATCTGCATTCATAAATGACAGGGTAAAGTTTGTATTTAAAAAAGTATTTATAATTTTACTTTAATTTCTATCATTCCCGCGTGTGGAAGATAATCAAATTCTACTCCCAAACAAAACTATTAATATGAATGTCACTTAAATGAAATATAAAATTATCGTTGAGGTGGAAATTTCTTGGCAGCTTCTTTACCACACGTGAGGCCACCACCATTACCATGACGCTCTAATGGCCAACGTGTAACTTGATTTCCAACATTAATAGTTAATTGGACGCATCTTCGGCCAAAATATCCGTCGGAGACTAAAATTTGAACTTGGCACCGACGATATGGCATTATTGAGGCGTTCAAAATTAGCTGGCTATGAGACGACCATGTCCTTTGTCCTCTCCATATACCGCGAATTGCATGTCAACACCCGTTGTCTTTATTGTAGACAGAACTATGTGTTTTTTAAGTTGTTGGTAAGGAGGCAGTATTATGCAGCTTTGCTGCTCTTGTTTCATAGATCAATGGATTAATTTCATTTGACTTGGTTTATATAGAATTGATGGGTAAAGTGTTTCCATTCAATATGTTTTGGGAGTTGTGAAAGGGGGTGAATTCAATATGAACATATGTATGGTTTTTATTTTATATTTGTTATAAAATTATTTTATCAATAGAGTTGTACCTTATAAGAAAGTGACACTCATATATAGTCATGTCAAAATTAAATTCAAACCTCGAATGAAGAGAAGGTTGCAATAACACTAGCAATTTATTGACCAATCAGAGGTCATAAAAATACTGATTTTGTTATATTGAAAAATAATTTTTTTAATTTGTCATGTTCAACATTAAAAATAAATTTTTTTTAAGTCAACATAAAACTAATATGAAAGTCACTGTTAACTCATTTCTATATACTACATCCGTGCCTCCAGTAGTATAATAAGTTACCATCAATTTCAAGCCTGGTCACTTTAATAGGCTCCTCCTCATATTTTGAATTTATTGCATGGATAAGGGTCCATGTTTACTGATTAAGTGGAGAGGCGATGGAGGCGATGGAGGCGAACTAGGAACTTCCTCCCCGGATTCCACCCAAAGTTTTTTTTCGGGAGCCAGAAGCATTATTTAAGGGATTCATTAACGTTAGAGTATTTTAGCCTGTGAACTTCTTTGCTCTCATCTCTGGTCTGTACTTGGTTTTAGTATTTTGTTCATTGTGCCTTCCTGTCCTCTTGTGTCCCGACTTTGTTTTCTTGTCCATCTTCTGATGCATAGGGATCGGTAGTAAACCTAGTTGTCGTCTTCCTCTCCGGATCTCTTCTAGCCTGTGAGCTACCCGTCAGTGTTGGTTTCTCATGGGCCTGGATGGATAACAACTCTTTACCTGAAATGGATATTCATTTAAATAATCTTATGCATCCATCCGATGAGGTTATCTAGAGACAAGTGGGGATGTTTGAAAAAGTTGACTCTCTCGAGAACAAGCAGGACGAAGTTCCCTCCACTTCAAACAAATCTCCCTTTCCCGCCAAGTTACCCGTGGGACTGTCTTCTCCTCCACTGACTACAGCCAGAGCTCCAGTCACAGCCCCTTCCCTTTCTGGTGGACCCTGCCTCTCTACTCGTCCTTCTTTTCTGACTGGTTGCACAAATTACCCTTCTCTACTATTCAAAAGGCCCCTTCTACCTCAGTTCAATCTGCCCCTTACAACCAAAAGGAGTGGAAATCAAATAGAAGGGTGAAGTGTTTGGTGCTGGGAGATGGAGTGGGCTTAGAAGATTTATGAAAAATGTCGCTCTGTAGTATTGTGGGTCGAATCTCCTATAAAATTTTTAGCATTCTCCCTCTTGAGGATTGGATAAAACTTCATTGGTTTCCTCTATTAGGCTACTCCTCTGAGGTCCTCTATCTCAAAAAAGGACAGCATGGTTTTATCTGCAAGTCACCTGAGGATGCCTCTTTGTTATTAACTACTCTGTGGGTCTTCGGTGGAAGCAGCCTCATGCTCAAGCACTAGAGAATGGCCTTCAACCCCGACACTTACTATTTTCAGCACAGGCACCTTTGGGTCCTACTTTTGGGGCTTCCTTTGCTCCTCTGGAATGAAGGAGATCTTTGAGCCATAGGAGATTCTTTAGGAAAATTCATTGTGATTCTCAGTCTCTCACCGGTCCTATGAGGAAAATGGGCAGAGTTATGGTCGAGATGGACATTTTTGATAGTTTATCGGAAACCCTTGAAATCGAATGGAGAGGACGAAAAATAGCTCAGACACTGGACTATCTCGGGCTCCCCTTCCGCTATAACCATTTCCGAAAAACAGGTCATCTCCGTCGTTCTTGCCCTAGTAAGGACTTGATCGAACCCTCTGAAGACTCTAACTTGCTCTTAAATCCTCTTGACTATATGGACGAAGACCCTTCCCTAAATTTTTTGGAAGTTTCATCTGAACCTGCCCCCCCTCCCTTTCTTGGGTAGTCTGAGCCTATATCAGAAAAGATTAAACAACATTGCCCTCTCCTTTTTAAATCCCTATCCGTTGCAGAGAAGGAAGTAATAAACAACTCCCTTTGGCTATCTTTCTCCACCTGCGCAAAGGCTTCCCTTCCTAAAACTGAGAATTCCCCCCTTGATGCTGACTCTATTTCTCCCTTGCCCCCTCCTCCTCTCGAATCCCCGATGGTTGGCTCCCCCCCCTCTTATGTAGATTCCTCGTCAAACCCTGCTCGCCCATCCCATCCGATCCACCCTCCTCCTTCCTCTCCGATTAGGCATATCAGCCTCCCTTTCACTTCTCTAGATTCGGAAGGCTCCCCCCCAATTCTACCAGGATATAGGGAGGATGAGGAGGATGAAGCTAGCCTCTCTGCTATTCTAAACTCTTCTTCTCCCTGACCTTTTATTCCTGATAACTCCTCCATGTTACCCCTCTATCGTGGTAAGGAACTCATCGATCCCTCTTCGAAGGCTGGCACCTCCTCCTCTCACCTTATAGGCAAAGGAAGTAAAGATTTTGCTTGGTCTAGAGGCCTTGGCATTGAACTCTCCCCCTTACAGACGCGAAGTTCCAGAAAGAAACAGGAGAGTTTAAGTTCCCGGCCGAAGGCTACTTTCATTCCCTCCCTATATGGAAAGGCCCTTAGAGAATTGAAGGCCTTAGCATGGTCCAAGTGATGTTTGTGCTCTCTCTGAATATTCGAGGGATTGGAGGCACCCTCAAAGATGCTTCTTTCCGTAGATTTCTAGATCGTTCAAATCTTGCTCTTATTTTTCTTCAAGAGAACCTCTCAGTTGAAGAAAAGTCTAGGAACTTTGTGCATCGTTTTCTCCCTTCATGGGTCTCATCGGTTGTTAATTCCATTAGAAATTCTGGTGGCCTTCTAGTTGCTTGGGACACCTATTTGTTCGATTTGACTCCCTTCGTGATGATTGGAGGAATTTTGTTGGTAGGTCATTATTTATCTACCAATTAGGAGTTGGCATTTCTCAACGTTTATTGGCCATGTGTTGATCGTAAGCAATTCTGGACTTCCTTAGCTAACAGTGGTATCCTCTCCACTCTGAATCTTATTCTAGGCAGTGATCTGAACATTATTCTTTCTGAGGATTAACATTGGGGGGGATCCTTCCTGTCGAGGTCTAACGAAGCATTTTACAGATATCTATTTGCATCAAAGAACTTGATAGATGTCTTGCCAACAAGTTTGGTCCCCACTTGGCGAAACAAGTGTTCTGGCTCAGAAGCGATTGCAAGACGTCTGGATAGATTTTTAGTTTATGAAGGCTTATTGATTTTGGCGCAGGATTATCAAAATCTTGAGTGGAACTCCCTTTTGTATCCGACCACGCCCCCATACTTTTTCAATTGGAAGTCCCTCCTCTGTACAAAGCATTTCCGTTCAAGTTCAATCAACACTCGCTGTCGAATTCCGATTACTCCTATTTAGTTCATAGTGTTTGGAAGGATCCATATTTTCTATGGGAAGTTAGTCCACAGCTGTGTATTGTGTGGAAATTAAAGGTACTCAAATCCAAAAGAAAATCTTGCTATAAAGCTAAAAAGGAGAAAGAAACTTATCTGCTAAATAATATGGAGTTCGAGATCAACTAGCTCATACAAAAATCAGCCATTGTCGCCTTATCAGTGGAGGACAATGAATCCCTTAAAGCGTTGGAAAGTAGCAGAAATGCCCTTCTTCGTGAGGAGGAAAATAGATGGAGACTACGAAGCAGAGAAACCTGGTTAAGAAGCGGAGATTCAAACACTAAATTTTTCCACAATGTGGCCAATTTCAACAAGAACAAAAAGTATATTTGGTCAATCACAAGTGAATACAGTGGTACCTTTTTTGGTCAGGAAGTGATCAAAGAGGAGGCAGTCTCCCATTTTAAATAGTTCTTCAAAGCCAGCAATAGACCCAACTTAAATGAGATAATCAATACTGCTAGCCTCTACCCAAAAATGGTTACTGAGGAGGAAGCTCCTGACCTCTATAAATCGGTCACTCTGCTGGAACTGAAAGGGATTCTGGATCAATTCAAAAAAGAGAGAAGTCCTGGACCCGATGGATGCAAGTCTGAATTCTTCATATTCTTCTTTGATCTTGTAGGAGATGACCTACTTCAGATTGTGGAGGATTCGCAAAAAAAAGGTAAAGTCTTTGGAAGCTTAAATTCTACATTCCTTGCATTGATCCCAAAGGAAAATAACTCAGTTTCTTTCAACGACTACCGTCTGATCTCCCTATGCAACCTTATTTATAAGGTTATTTCAAAAGTTCTTTCTAATAGAATTAAACTGATTTTAGAAAGATGTCTATCTAGTGAATAGTTGGGGTCTTTGAAGGGCAGAAGAATCCAGGATGCTATTGGCACGACTCATGAAAGTCTTCACAGCATTAAAAAGAAAAATATTAAGGCCCTGGTTTTGAAGCTGGATCTCAAAAAATATTTTGATAGCATTGCTTGGGATTTCTTGAGGATGATCCTACTTACAATGGGCTTTGGTCTCAAGATAACTGATTGGGTTATGTCCTGTGTTACTAGCGCAAATTTTGCAGTGTTGATAAATGGAGAGGCGACAAAGTTTTTCTAGAGTGAGAGGGGACTCCGCCAGGGATGCCCACTCTCACCATACCTATTTATCATGATAATGGAAGGTCCCAGCTTGCTGCTATCAAAAAGTATCTTTGATCATCATATCTCAGGTATAAAGGTTTCTAAGTTTATAAATATCGTTCATCTAATGTTTGTTGATGATGTTCTCTTAATGCCAAAGGCTAATCATATAGAGTGGATAGTGATCTTGGACTTGCTTCAGACATTATGTTCTTCTTCGGGTCTTTGCATTAACTTTGCAAAGACCACAACACATTATTGGGGGCTTAATGAAAACGAGCTCTCTTCTCTAAAAGCGTCCATCCCCTTTTCCTTCATTGATTTGAGTCAAGGTTTCAAGTACCTTGGATATATGCTTAAACATGGTGGAAAAAAATCCAAAGATTGGCATTGGCTAGAGGCTAAGTTTGAAAGAAAAAACGGTTATTGGTGTAACAAGTGGTTGTCTCTAGGAGGGCGTTACGTCCTGGTTAAATCTATGTTACAAAGCCTCTCTGTCTTCTGGATGTCGCTGGAGAGGATTCCCTGCTTTATCCTGACAAATCTGCGTAGGCTTTCTTTCAATTTTCTGTGGAGTGAGCAAAATGTCAATCATCGATTCCACCTGTGTAATTGGGAAATTTTGTCAAGAACCATAAGGGTCAGGGGTTGGGGGCTCAAAAATCTTACCCTTTTCAACACGGCTCTTCTGGAAAATTATTTATGGAGAGCACTTACGCATGACAGCATTTGGCATCGCATTCTTGTAGACAAGTATTTGGGGAACCTGCCACTTCTCGACTGGGTTAGAAATCCTTCTCATCTTTAGCGGCAGGCGTCATCTATCTGGAAGGGTCTGGCATTATCTTCTCCAGTGGTTTTTCATTGGCTTATATGGAGGCTCGGGTCGGGATCTGATATCTTAATTGGAAGGGACAAGATCCTTGGTTTGGACGACCGTTCGATCCTCTCAACATCGTTGCGATCTCACCTAGCTTCAATTAATATTTTGCAGCTGGCTCAAGCGAGAGATCTGATTCGTGTCTTCCCCCTGCCGGATAAGTGGTTGAGCAGCGGTCGTCTAAATTTGAGTGGTGAAGCTACCACCAATTGGGACACCTTTTCCTCTGCACTGAGAAGTGCTGGTATCTCCCTCAATTCCGAGTTGGACACAATTTTTTGGGCTGGAGGAGATCGGGGGTATTAACAGTTAAAAATTTATACACGGCCCTGCTACAGCCGCTGGACTTTGGCATTGACAATCTATGGTTTCATCAATTGTGGAAGTGGTTGATTCCACTCAAGATCAAATTATTCATTTGGCTCTCTACAAAAGAGAAAGTTCTCACCTGGGAGATGCTCCGAAAGAGAGGTTGGGAAGGCCCAGGGATTTGCAACCTTTGTAATCGCTCCTCTGAAGACATCCATCATATCTTAATTCATTGCAATTTCACGAGGGTTGTTTGCCAACGTATGATCACCCATTTTTCTCTTAATTTACAGTGGAATGGCTCCACGGTTTCAGACTATTTCAAGTTGTGGCCTTTGGAGAAATCTGCCCCTGTCAGCTTGGCTGCTCATGCCTGTTGGCAACTTTGGATTGAAAGAAATACGGTGATCTTTGATGACCGTTCCCCCTCCTTTCTCTTTGTAGTTCACAAAATCTTGGCATCTTTTTCATGGCAGCCGTCCTCTATTAAAGCTTTCCCAATCAAAGTTTGTGAGATTACCCAGGCTGAGGGTTACTCCTTAGCTTGCTTTGATGGTGCAGTGCAGTCCAATGGTTTATGTTGTGGAGCTGGAGGCATCTTCAAGACACATCCATCGAGGATCACCAAGTGGTTCATCAACTGCGGAGCGGGATCTAATACTAAAGATGAACTTATGGGTCTATGGGCTACCCTCACTCTGGCAACTTTCTGGTCGATTAAACAATTACAAATCCTTGGTGATTCGAGAGTTATCATTGACTGGATAAACCATAAAAGTAATCTCCAGGCAATTAATATAGAGTGTTGGAAACAAAAAACGATGGAGTTGGCAAAAAAATTCAAAGATATTAGCGTCCAACATGTTTATAGGGTTCACAATAAAGAGGCTAATGCACTCTCAAAGAGGGCTCTAAATGAAGTTGAAGGAAGGCTATCTGTTTACCACTGGGACAGTGGGAAAGAAAGCCAAATCTCCTATATTAATATCTTTGAAATGTGAAGGGAAAGTGGATTGAGTGCAGTTGTGCATGCACTTAGTATAGTTTTACCACTGTTCTCCTATCAAGCATCTCAATTTGTCTAGAATAGTATTTAAGAAGTATTGTTGTACCCTCTCTGTCTAGTCCATGTCATTGGACTCTCTAGACTAGATCTTGCATCTGCTTTTTGTAAAGAAATTTATACTCTTTATAAATTTGAGATAATTTTTTCTTGGAAAAAAAATTACCATCAATTTATTCTCCACTTTCTAAGTGCATAAAGTTTTGTACTAAATCATATATATATAATATAAAATAATAATATATCGTATTATAAATAATATATATAATAAAAAATAATAATATATTATATGATAAATAATATATATAATAAAAAATAATAATAATGAAATTATAAATAATACT
>SNQJ01S0073003.1:112284-128158 GCA_010110895.2 Picea sitchensis | reverse complement strand
GCATGAAGGTGGAGGGAAAAAAATAAAAGGTCAATTTTTTATGAAAGTGTAGCAGGGTGTACATCTCTCTCTGGCACCTTTATATCATATCCATTATAATTTATAACACTCCTAAGTGGTTATGGTGGTTTAACTTTAATTATGTACCCTAACCACAACGTCTAAGTTCTAACATTACATTGGTCACATGTCCCTAACATATAAAGTGACACAAATAATTATGATGCTATCATAAATATTATTGGAGTGTCAATACTCCAACAGCCTCCTTTCTGATGTACATTTTTGTTGATATAACAGAAACAGACCCTTACAATCCAAAAAGCACAAAGACAGACAACTAAAAACTAGAGGACATCATTTTGAATCCTATTTGACCAACAGAGGTATTTTCCATTTCAGTACTTTTGCTTACCGTCAATATCTTGGAATTCTCCCGTCTGAATAAAATCTGCTGCCTTTTCACGCAGAGATATATAGGCAGAGTTTAAAGAGCAATTAGAGTTGCTGTCAACTACATCAATAGCTTCGGTGTAATCAGTGAAAAGGTTTTCAGCAGCTGGCCAATCCCTTTGGTAGTTTTGGATGCCAACATTGGAATTTTGCTCCTGGAAATAGTGGTTTTCTTTGATTAAACTAGTATAGTTAGCACCAGAAGTACCACCAGTGTCATGAGGAGGTACAATGGATAATTGCACCGATGGAGACGGATCAGGTTCTTTATATCCGTTCTCAAAACTTACAATGTCACCACTGTTCATCTCCTGAGTTCCTGTACTTCTTGTGATGCAAATTTCCCCAGGATCTGCCAAAAGCTGAGCTACAGCCTTGTATCCTCGGCGTCTCACGATGTTTGCAAGATCCTGTCTGTACCATGCCAATAGCTGGAGTCATCAGTAAACCATAATAAAATAATCTACATAAGTAATGCATAGCTATTTGTATATGTATCTTATAGTCAACAGCAGTATCAGGGCAATTTGACATAATTGCTCCCAATTCAATGCAGGTACAATTACATAAATTACCTTAGGTCCTTAAATCAAAAGGCTAGAAGTTATTGACACAATATTTAGTGCACATGAAATTAAATGTAACATGTTTTAAAAAGTTGTCTTCAACCAGTATTCAGATTTGATGTAAAAGACCATGTTTTACGAAGTAACAACATCAATGACAAAATTTATTCTGAATGAACTACAGAATAAGAATTTTCCCTAATGAAATTGGAGCATTTATTTAGAAGAGTCAAAAACATTCAAAACAAAAGGCAAAACATACTGATTAAGAAGTGCCAATTTGAGGAGCTTTAAGCAGGAGTTGGCTCTGCTTGTGAGAGTCAAACTAGTGTTTCCCATCATGACATTGACTCCCTCTCTCTTGGTGCACACACTCACATGCTTGCTTTTCTGGCTTTATTAGGGTGGGATTTTCCCAGGACCCCTGTTGTTTGTGCAATGTAATTTTTCTGTTCCATGATGTATTGATTTGACCTTCAAGTAATATATGTATGGTTTCCCAAAAAAAAGAAAGTGCCAAAGGAAACCAACTGCAAAAGATAGTGCAGCAGATCTTTACAAAGTAAATTTAAATGTCACAAACACAAGAAGCAGGTAAGAAAGAGTGTAAAGAAAATGACTAGCTCAAATATACTTTGAAACAGAACCATGATTGGAAGTCCTCCTTTAAAATGAATACCATACACATATGTCATAAAACCTCAGTTTTGGAAATTCTTCTGTATAAGATATAACAAGGAACATCCAAAATTTTCAAAATGGGAGCTACAATGCAAATTCCCCATCAAGCGATGGATGCACCAATTAAAAAGACACTATGTTTATGGAATCAGGAAGGAAGCCTAGTGTATCATGTTGAATGTATGTAATAAAATATAAGAGCCCAGATTGCATCAAGACTAACAGGGAACTTGATATGACACCAGGATAATCATGAGCCATGAGGAGACAATGGTCAAGAGTCAATTAACCAAATCAGCTCCAAAATCCCTAGAAAGATCTGTATGATTTAACGGAGTAATGACAATGGATTAGCCATCATGAAAGCATGTCTTTGGGAAAATCCCTGCCCCCTTTCCTTTATGCATTAATGAAAAATTATGGAAAAACTACGAGTTATGGTTGGTGTTGCCGTCCTTATACACACTTGCAAACGTGAACTAAGTCCGGCTCACTTAGTGTGTCCTTGGAGGCACAATGCCTAGGTTCACAGCCCATGCTGTCACTTTGACCGGAACCTATTTCGTCTAGGCTTACTCCTAGGGAAGCCAAAGGGGGTAAACCTTAGTTACTAGATGTGTTAAAGTTAAGTTCTAGAAGTTAGTTTTAATTGTTTACAAGGTTTGGGGGATTCTAATCCTAAGATGCTAAGGCAACAATGCAAGGTGCAAGGGTTAGCATGAAAAGCAAGCCTTTTCCCTAGGTCAACTAATACTAGTGGCTAAAGATTGGGCAAGGGGTCAACTATGTTAAGGGGTGTTTCGTTACAAGTAGATTACAAGTTACTTACAAGATTACAAAAGAATCAATTAAACAAATGAATATTAGATACAAGTACTTACAAAAGAATTACAAAATATCTATTCACAAATGAGATATCCACAAAGTACTTGATGCAAGATTTACAAATAAAGAATATCTAAGATACAACAAGCAAGCTAACCACGTTTTACTTATACGTGTGCAGGATATCAAAAGACTAAAGCATCACATCACTTCACCACATTTATGAGATCATCATCAAAACATTCCAAAGATTCAGAAGATTTAAGCACAACTGTTATAAAGATTATTGAAGATGATCCACACTCTTAGTTGTTAAACCCACAAGTAGTTTATTAGATTTGGTCCAAAGTTTAATTATTAGGCTTTCTTAAGATTTATCAAATTTTATTAAAGCTTTCACCAAAGCCTCCTCCTCCTATTGCCAAATAACTGTTGGATGCCTCCTCCTCCCATTGCCAAATAACTGTTGGATGCTCAATAAGTGTTGTCACCCTAGCTTCACAGGTCAGCCCAAAAACAAGAGTACTTCCCTGAGAGGACACACACCGGTGCCTAACGACACCCCGCCACCACCCCTCCTCATGAGCCTCAAGCCTCGCTTTAGATGGTGAAGATGGTGGTCTGAAGGCACCCCAAACAGTCTATTAAGTATGTATATGGATTAGGTAGACTTTTAAGTGATTATTAGAGTGTTTGAATTTGAAGACACTTTTAAAGTGTGATTAAGTGATATTGAACTCATATATTTTAGGTAAGGTTTCTAGCTTTGGTGTAATTCAAGTATATCAACACATGTAAAGCAAATAAGATGGTTGAAAAGAAAGCATATATCACATGCACCTAAAGAGCTTGCTATGAAAGAGTACACTAGGGCAAGATCAACTTGCCTTCAAGAGATTGAAAGAAAACTTAGTGTGTGTTTTGCCCTTATTAACCATTCAATAACATTCAAGCCTAAGCAAGTGGCTTCCAATCGATGTAAGCAATAAGAGAATAACCAATTAGATTGTCAAGAACTTAGATGTTAAGCATTTAAGATTTAAACATGTGCATGAGAGAGAAAGAAAATAGACTTGAAATTAACTAAGCAATAAGATAGATCTAGTTAGATTACTGCTGCCTAATAGGCTTAAGATTTCATGATGTAGATCTAAAAACATAAGCAATTACCATTGAACCAGATCACATCAACTATATCAACACTTAATTGTCTACCTATTGGGGTATTCCTCTCCCAACTAGGTAGGTATTATAAGACTTTGCTTAAGAAGCTTTAATTTTGATATTTAGGAGAGAAAGCAACCATTAAAGAAAAAGGAAGAGAAATAAACTAATCTAACAAACTAAGCTACCAACAAACCCAAACCCATCTACTTAGGTCAAAGGTGCCTCACCTCCAAACCTCAAGGCTCAGCTTAAGAAAAGGCAAAAAAAGGTAGAAATGTTGTTCCTAGGCTAGATCTGGTTACCTTAAGAGTTTTGTTCCAAAGAGGAGGCTCTGGCTCACTTCCTCCTAGAGTGCTCACCCAAGCAAGTGGACAAAAACACAAATGAAAAGAACTGTAGCTTGAGAGAGGAAGTACCAAAGCCCTTTGAGCCCTTAGTGTTGTGTGGTGTCCTTGCCGTTCTCAACCAGATCTGAAACTGCAAAACCAGTGCTTTGTCACAGAATAGCTACACACAACTAAGAAAAATTAAGGAAAACCCTTCTAGCAAGATCCTTCCACAAGAACATGAGAGATTATATGTGATAAAATGACTTACTTAAACATTGTATGCTAGCTAAAAATGGAATGAATGAACAACAACTATATAAGATGAGCAATATAGTTAGAGAAATGGAATATGTGATAGCTTCAAGTGGCCCTTCTCCTAGAAGGAGTTCCAAATGAAACCCTAGAAGTAAACCCTGCGAAACCTCCCTCAAGTGATGCATACAAGAGATTATATGTTGATGTATGTAAATAAGATGACACTTCAATCCCATCTAATACATCAAGATAAATAAACCCATAAGCATACATGATTAGTAGATTCACTTAGATAACACTTTACCTAAGATCCAATGTTGCAATCACCCAAAGCAATTTTGATACAATATTACCTCAGATTCATAAGAAAACCAAGCATACACCTTGCTCCTCTAGTTATCCCAAAGTTTTTCCTTTATTGATATTACTCAAGCAAAAATAGTCTTGGAGAGAAAATAATCCAAAACCCTAGAGCATAGAAATGAAATGAATGTTTCATGGAAAGAGAGAGAAAGAGTAAAACCTGGCAAGGTAACAATAGCCATGGTGAGTTGGGAATGAGGAAAGGGATCTATTTATAATTAGAGAGGCAAACCCACCTCTCTTGGATCACTATGTGTCCAACACCAAGCAATAGAGGAGATCCCAAGGCTAGGGCCAACTATCTAGGGTTTAGATCATAGATCTAGGGTGTTGATGGGTGTGGGAGGTGTTGGGATCACACAAAACACATGTGAGAGGCTATGGGATTCGTATAGGGGAAGAGGGAGTAGGCCCCACACTGCAAAACGAATTTTTCCTGGGAGATCAAATGTGTGGGGGTGTAACCTCCTCTTGGAGGGTGAAAAAAAAAGGGTGAAATGGAAGGAATGGAGGGGATTAATGAGAAAAAGGGAGTGGGGATCACCTAGGAGGTGAAGAAGGAGCCTGCAACTCAGGAGAGGGGGGCCCATTTAAGTCACAACATCCACCACCAAGAAAAACTGCAACCTTTAGGGGCTAACTTTTATTGAGGAGAAGGAAAGGAGCTAGACAAGCACAGTGCCAGAGGGTCAAGAGCATGCTTAGGGGGTCTCTCTCTAACCATTATTTCCACTTTTCACATCATCCTCTAACTCATTATTATAACTTTTACATTTTGTCATGTTTGGACTTTTAGCAATTAAAATTGTTGTTTTAGGACTCCACTGACACTCCTGGTAGGGATGCAAACCATGGCTAAAGTTGTCCCACTGAGCTTCCAAATTTGGTCCATGGATGTGGGGGATGCTATTCCATTTCTTTTGAGCACAAATACCCCTATCAAAAGTCCAAAGACCTAGTTTTTACAATTATTGCTCAAAAATAATTAATTAATTAAATAATTAAACCTCCAAACTTAGGGAAATTTAATTAAAAATTAATTAATTAAAAAAACTGACTTAGACTCTACGAAATTCCGCGAAACTTTCTAAGACGTCTTGCATGGTCATTTACAATGATTCCCTATAATAGTTACCCAAACATAAGCCCACTAGAACGTCATTCACCACTTTGGAGGAATTATTGCAAATGTGAGGGAAAAACTCAAGGGAAATCAATAAGGCTGAAAAGCCCAATTGATAACCTGAGGATAAAAAACCCTCGGTGAAAGGAGCTCTCCCAATGAACCGATCCCAAGGTAACTGACCTAGACATGACTCATGCAGACCTATTACATTATTAACCCACACAGGGGTGCGGAAATTCCAATTACAAAAAGAAGTGTTGGGGCCAAACATGCCCTATAGAACCAAAGTCTTCGACATATTTGCATCTGATGATGCATCTCTTCATGGCACATGGAGTTGACCACCTCTGTTGGAGAGGCGGTCAACAATTGGCTTTCATGAAATGCATGTACTGTAGTGTAAGTAAGCAGAACACTGAATACACTTCTTGTCATAGGAAGAGAGATTGAGCCCAAGAAACAAGGGCCAAAGTTAACGACAGAGTGGTATTAGAGCCTTCAGCCAAGTTTGAAGCACTAGAAATTACACAAATCTGGATATTGTAATGAACTTGTCAGCCCCAATAGTAGAAGGGCATCCACAGAATGCACCTCAGAATAATTAGTATTTACCCTATATGCTTGACAGTCCTTACAACTCATCTTAAAGAATTAAGATAGAGAAACCCAAGGGATCTATAAAGAGAGAGTTCTTCACAATTGCAATTTGAAATCCACTTCAAAAGCTGAAGTTTTTAAAGTCCGGGAAGAAACCTGAAAAGCATTCCAAAGTCAAGGAAGAAGCCTGAAAAGTTGAGAAGGTTGTTACATCAAAAATCAAGGGCCAAGAAGGAAGTACAGTTTCAATGAGTATCAAAGCTTGAGTTTGAAGTTGGGATTGAGGAAGAATTAGGAAGACCCAAGAAGTCTTAGTCTTGACTGAAAATAGCCCTCCTTAATGCATGCGTTGTAGTCTTGAGAGAAAATAGCATGTTTAATTAGCAAAAGTCCACCAAGAGAAGCTCCTCCATCTCCATAAATAACATCCTTAAAGCATGCACTCAAACTTAGGTGATAATGGCAAGTTTAAATAAGGAAACCTCCAAAGATACCACCCTCAATCCATGCGCTTTCCTCTTGGATCAAAATAGCAAGTGAAACCACAGAAAGTCACTAGCCTAACCACATCTTGGACCAGCTTCCACCCAGCAGATCACTTCCTTTTTTACAATGTTGTTGACTAGGAGCACCAAGCGGCAGATGGATAGAATTAACCCCAGATCAATGACACAGGGCACTATTTATGTTTTTGTAAGACCCCAACGGCATCACCGAACCAGACCTCATATTTGCAAACAGAACAATCGCCAAAGGATATCTTTCATGTCACAACAACGGGATCTTCCTTCCAGATGGCAGCACGGCACTCATTCCAGCTCCTCTTCTGATTCTTCTTCTGGACAAACATCTATTCTGAGTTTTCTCCATTTGGCCTCAGATGGTAGAAGAGATGATTCCTATGGACCAGAGTAGCCTCCTACTACTAGCACCATAGACTCTAGATCCACTCACTTTGTACATCTTTCTCCTAGATCACCTCTCCATCTTTGGAGTTGGCTTTCTAGGGTTTAGATTAGACTTCTATTCTATTTTACCTCCTGCTTCTTGCTTTTATATAGGAGCCGCTTTAGCACTCCCACTTTGTATAGACATCATTAAACTTAGCAATCCCATCGACCTACTTCAGTGGTCATTAGTTGGACATTAATACATTTATGTTATCTTATGTAGCTCAAAACTAAAATTAGGATGCATGTCCCAACAAAAGTCAACCAAGTCAAGCTAGAAAGTGAGCACTCCATCCATGAGTAAAAATAGCAATGCACAACGCACGACAAACACTAAGGAAGCTTCTTAACTGCAGTGCTCCATCTGCTGTTGAAAACAGCAATAAAACAAAGTCCCAATCTCACTCCAAGCAGAGACCTCTAAAAACAGCAATGTCAAAATTGATATGGTCTCTAAAAAATAAAAGTTCTCAGAATGATCTGAAATTTTATACTAATATTGTGCACCGCCTCAAAGATATAATCATCCTACCCAAAACATCGTCCACCTGCTAAATATACACTACCCAAAATAGACCCAAGAAAATCATGGTCTTGGATTCAATTGAAATTCGAACCATGGAATAATCTCCATATTGGGTCCCCAAAAATATAATTTTCATGGTATTCTGACTAACTTCTAAAAACAACAAACCTCTAAAAATAGAAAACCTTTAATTTTCATGCTATTCTAACTACCTTCTTTGTGTTGGGCATGTCAATGTAGAGATCTTCTCATGAGTCGATCAATGGCTCTTTTTCTTCAAACTTGAATTAACTTGAACTCGGGATCTTCCCTTCCTTAACCATTCAATGCATTCCAATGAAGTTTTTGTCTTCAAACTTGTAATTCTTGGACTTTAAGATTGTTTTGGGACCTTCTTGATCTGATACCATGTTGGACTTTTGACGATTTACATGAGAGATAAAAGATAAAAAGAGTTATTTTATTATTCAAGAAATCATCATATATAATGAGGGAGATCGCCTTATATGTTTAATCCATTTTTCAACTAAGTTTTCAAAATGGGGAGACCCATCCAGGGGACACGTGGAGACACCCCAAAATTTTAGGAAACATCAAGGTCCTCAACATAGGGGACTCAGTCTAACATCCTATAAAAATTTAAATATATGAGAAGTGTTGTTGCCTTTATACACACCTCAGGTAGCGTGGAAGAAATCTTCAATCCACTGGGTGTGTCCTTCGGGGCAAGTCTCGAGTCAAGGTGTTGTCATTTGATCCTCAACTTCTCCGTCTAGGCCAACTCCTAGCGAAGCCAAGGGGGGTAGTCCCTAATAAAAAGAATCTAAGGCTTAACTAACTAAGCACAACTATTATTCTAGGAATTTATTGAAAGCAAGAGCAATATAAACAAGCAAATGTATTCTAGCAGCATATATGATACATAAAGAAGATTGCTTATAATGAAGATACAAAGAATGTAAAGTACTTGCATGTGAAAGATACAAAATGAAAATAAATACAAGTGCTTTAAAAGTAAATGATAAGCAATATGGAAATAAAGTAGACCAGTGCCAAATGTAAGGATTATTGCAAGATGTCAAAGATATTACGATCTCTATGTAATGTTGTTGAGAGATGTGTTGAGAGTGCTCTTGGTAAATTTTATTTATTAAAATGAGTTATTTAGTAAGTGGGTTCCTTGTGAAGTTGTTTGATAGTGCAAGTCAACTTTTGAGTGTGAAGTGTGTGTGTAAGTGATTGCAAATAAAGAAATTATAATCTAAGATTTGGCCCTCTAGTGGTTATCCCTTAGTTGGGTACAAAGAACAATGTCGTAGGTCCAACATAGGGAGAACCTAGATCTCAAAGTTCCCGTCTGACTTCACACACAAGTTCGATGTATTCTCCAACCTAACAATAACTACCTTTGGATTGTCCTATTAAAACTACTCTGCACTGACCAGTCCTCGTTCTGCGTGAAACTTACTTCCAGAGATCAAGTCGAAGCTCACAGAGGAAGGGTCAGGAACACACTGAGGGAAGCTGAGGGGATGATTTATTTCCAACTTGAAATTACTTAAAGTAAAATGTTGAAATTGAAACTAATCTAGAAACTGAAAATTAAACTAAGCTAGTCTAAGAAATTTTAATCTAAACTAAGTTAATCTAAGAAATTGAAATCTAAACTAATGTTATGTGGTGTTGTGATTGATTTTATGGTTTATTTTATCTTTTTAACTTAATGAAAATTGAGATCATAATCCAAAATGAGAAAATGCCAATCACACAAAGGACATTGTTCCCCCAATGAGGGATGAAGACTGGGCACTGTGTAGCCCAATGATTTTATTAATCTTGGTTGCAATCTTTTCCTTTTTTAGGAAGACTTGTGATCATTCATTAAGGGAGATCACAAGTTTTTACAAGTTTTCAGTGAGTTTGTTGATGAATGGGGTGCTCTCAGGGGTCCCGGATAGTCCAAATCCACCAAAATCGGGCAAAGTGTCCTCTTATCTGTTCATCAACCTGCACAAAACAGCAAACAAACAAGACTAAAAGATGCCCAAAAACACTTCAGAAGTGTCTTTGGACAATGTTAGAAAAACCCAAAAAATGCTAAGTTAAAACTATGGAAAATTAGCGAAAAATAATTAAGGAAAACAAGCTTGAAAGCTTGTCTCCATAGGGTCTTTGGTTTGCTGTTTTAGGACAGCAAACTAACGGCACTTAGAATGCCAAATATGAAACTAAAGCTCTATGATAAAGTTCCTATTACTAGCCTTTAGATTATGCTATATAATTGACTTGCAAAAGGAAACTTTATATGCTAGATCTAGCTTTAAAAAAAGGTGGAAACTTTCAATTGTCAAAGCAAGGATCTGACATGCATGTGCATACACACTAAATCTACTTGTGTTTTAACTTTAAAAGATAGATCTAAGCTTGCATGCATCAACAGTAACCAAAGGAAAAGATTTAAGAGTTTATGAGAAATAGAGAGGGAGAAAGAGTTTGTGGAATTCCCTTGGGCTATGGGGTCTTCCGGTGAATAGTAGAAGGACTCTACTCATCAAGATCTTAGAACCAGTGAGGGATTGAACTCCAATCGATCACCTCTTCAAGCTTAGGCACATGTAAACTTGCTCAACCTTGCACTAAAATTTCATTAGAGGAGGTGATTCCTACAAAAAAGACTTAGAAAAGCATGTTAGTCCATCTGGAAATACATGCAATTTGATATCTTTAAATTGTAGAAATACAGTAAAATCTACAAGCAAACAAGCTAGATAGATCTTACCCTATAATGATAGCACACCTTCAAGGCCTCTTCTAAAGAAAGTACATGCAAACAAAATTGAACTAATCTAGGATTACCTCAAATCAAAGCATAACATAGATCATCCACGCCATTCACTACGTGACCTCCAAAGTCTTTGTATTATTCCAATATCAAAAAGATGATTACAATAGCATACGAGCTTTCTCCAATCTCTAGAATTCTAACTTTACAAAGGAGAGAAAGGCTCAATATATAAGAGGAAGGGTGCACTTCCCAAGGAGGGAGGGCACACATCCCAAAGCAAAACTGACAAATGGATGAGTGGATTTGTAATGTCCCCATTTTTGGATTCCCTTATGTTACATTTTGGGATGCCTGCCAGAGTAGCCAATGGGGAGTAATAGTGAGCTCAGACAGTTTTGAGGAGTGTTATGGGGCCTGCCTCACATTATTCATCATATTTCATCATCAGGATCCATACTGCACAGTTTGTCCTTGGTTTCGTTGCATTCTGACGATTTCCGTAATTTTGAGTTATTATTGAGCATATTTTAATTAATTACACTAAAGGTGCTATTTGGAGCTTGTTTCTTGGAGAAACACCTTAGTGTAATAGCTCATTGGAATAGGGACAAAAATACCTACAGGATAGAATGATTAAAAGGGACTTTTGGTGGCAAGAAAAGTTATAAGGGTGAATTAATCACTTTTTGGAGTAAAAAGGGTTATTAAATTAATAAAGTGATCTATGAAGAAATATTAAAAGATGAATTAAAAGTCACTTAAATAGAAAAAGGTGAAAGAGGTATAAAAGAGAGATAGGGGCTTCTATTCTCTCATTATGTTGATTGATATTTTGATGTATGGCTTCCTAGCTAGAAAGCCCATGGTACTTGGGGGTTTTGAGGGTTTTGACTGAATAAACCCTAGAGATCAGCAAGGAGGTGAAAGATCCCTCCCTCACCATTCTACATCAGTTCAGAACTACTTCAGCCATCAGTTATGACAAGGGGGCGCACCAATGAGGGTTTTCTGCAGGAAAGGGCGCATTGTCTTGAGGAGAAGAGGTTTGATGGGGCTTCTTTGAGAGAGATCTGAGAGATATCTCTTTACAGAGCAGTTGTGCATATCAGGGGCGACTTTACTTGGCATTTTCCAAGAGATTCAAACCCATATTCAATCCATTTTGAGAGCTGGACGAATTTCCTGTTGAGGAGCGCACTGGAGGTTTGAGAGACTCTACTTTGGGAGCAGTTTTGGTCTCTACAGTTGGGGAAACTCAACATATCTTCCAGCCTACTCATTCTACACAGTTTGGCATCATTTTGCAAAGGGTTTGAGGCCATTTCTGAAGTGGATGAATTCTGCATGGCTTCCTACAGCCAGGGAGAGTGCAACTCTCCTCAGTTTTCACCAGTTTGTCTGAAAGAAACTTTATTGGTTCAGTAGATCTTTTGTATGCAGCCATTGGAGGCTTATAGAAGGCTAGATCTCTCTTTATTGTTGAAGCTTGGAGCTATATTCAGCCACTTCACATTATTCTTCCATCTCTATTCCAGATCTGTCCTTCTCTTGTATTGAGGTCAGCTATATACTTAAATAAAATACAGATCTGAGGTATTTGTGGCTATTTCTTGTGTTACTTCTATTGC
The DNA here is from genome assembly GCA_010110895.2 of Picea sitchensis. Lineage (NCBI taxonomy): Eukaryota > Viridiplantae > Streptophyta > Pinopsida > Pinales > Pinaceae > Picea > Picea sitchensis. The sequence goes on along the minus strand of SNQJ01S0073003.1, from coordinate 115,907 downwards.
ATCTTCTTGTGTATATGTCAATTGCTATATCTCTATCATTTATTTGTTGCAAACTCTACAAAAAACATCATAATAAACCCTAGCGCAACTCAAGAAGATCAAATCTGCAAACTGTCTGACAAAATACCACAACCAGAAAACACAAATCTCAAAATGTTCCAAGAAAAACCACTTGGGAACATTATAGGATTGAAGCCACCTCTCTCAAGAGGTGAGTTAACTTGCCACGAGAGGATGTGGGAGTGAAAGAAGAGGCGCCACATAGCCAAGGGAAGGTAGCAACCTTCCTTGTGATCTTCACCATCTCCCTTAATGTGCCATCTCACTAAGGAGGTGTGCACCACACATTGGGATCTTCACCAATTTGCCACATCTCTTCACCAACTCCTCCCTAACTCGCCTCAAGTGTCATTAAGTGACAGTGAACAGAGAGAGAGAGGAAGAGTTGACTAAAAACATGTTTGAAACATGTTCCCACAAAAATAGCGTTCGCTGATTTTTGTCTTTTATTTCTCTTTAATTTAACATTTTTCGAGAGAAATGACTAAAGTGATTAAATAATCACTATTTTTCCTCAAAAAGGTAATATTTAGGTAAAGTGGGTATTTTGAGTGTGAAAACAAATACCCCCAAGGCATACAATGGCTCCTAGTACTACTTATTCAACTTATTCATCAATTACAATTAAAATATCCCGATTTTGCGGGAAATTTTTTATTTGCAAACAACATTAAAAAAAAACTAAGGGGGACTTAGCACAATTTTCATATGACTCAAAAATGATGACTAGCATGGTAATATACATTAGAAGCTAGACTTATACATCCTACTAAGGCCTAACCATCAATACAAACTCCAGCTTTGGAGGTAGTGAGTGAAAAAACTTAGAAATTATAACTCGCTTAAAAAATTTCAAGCAAGATATAATTAACAAGTGAAAAAAAACACTCTAGAGTATGCACTAATGATTAAGTCTTAGGGAGCTAAGCCTTTTACAAAGTTCATCACGCTAGCTCATCTTATTACAATTCCTCATGGAGGGCATGGAAATGCGTAAAAAAGGGGCCATAATGGCCGGTTGGACTTCTGAACTCTGAATTTGAACAAGTCACTTGTTCAAATTTGGCGGCTCAACTGCAAGTCCATCCTAGTGCAACTTGGAGGGTAACAAGAAGCAATAACAAGTCACAACCATGAACAATGAAAGCATGAAATTAATATTCACATTCGTTTTAGGGTTTTGAATTTTTTGTGGTCTTTTTTAATGGAATTTTTTTAAAGCCATTAAGCAAAAGTAGTGGGGGGACTCCCAAGAGTCGGGAGTCCCCCACAAAAGGGAAACAAAAAACCCCTGCATCTTCCTAGGTTTTCCCAAAAGAGGGGTGTGGGGAAACGTCCCCCACTGAGTTTCCATGTCTCGAAAACGTGGTAAGCATGGATGCACCCCCCCCCACTGTCCCATTGGGGAAAGCATGTCCCTGTGCAACACTAGTTTAATCATTATGTGGTTTATAATACTTACCTCACCTCACTACTCTTAACTAAATTTATGATCAATAACTCTTTATTGTAGTCACTTTAACATATTATGACTTTATTAAATTAAACTACAGTATTGGAGTGTTAAAACTCCAACAATAGTCACCCTTGCCTCATCAATGGATGTATGGATAACTTGGTGAAAGATACATCACATCCCAAACAAACAACAAAAACGTCTACTTGGTCCCTTTCTCCTATGAAAAGACGTACATAGACGAAATTAGCCACTTGTTGCAAGTAAGGTTGAATGAACATTGTGTAGATATAATACACTACAACATCAAATAATCTGTGTATGCAAAGCATTCACATAACACAAAACATCATATTTGTATTAAATATGAAAAAAATGAATGTCGAAGTGGTGCACTATTTGAAGACACGAACGAGGCAAGCTTTAGAATCGAAAAGCACATCAATATCCTCAATAGAGACAATGGACTTAAAATAAGTGTGGCTTGGAAGTTGGTTGTAAGCAAACTAAAGAAATAAGATTGTGAAGCATGGAAAAATACAAATTAAAAAGATGCCTTTGCAWATTCTTTAGTTAAACATATCATATATGGTGATAGTTACATCTTAGAATATGCATTGGAGCGCTCTCAAAATAAAGATAGAACATTTGACMTCTGAAAGTGGAGTAGCACATTCCAAAACACACACACACACACACACAYAYAYACATATATATATATTGCAGAGCCCTCTTTATTTKTTCATCCCTTCTCAATGGGAGAACAATTCTTGATCATGAGTTGTCTTAATAGTTCRAAACATTAAAACATCATAATCCCTACATAGGATTTCCAGAAATAAATACTTGAAGGTACACTATTTACATCAAAAGTTGGGAGGACCTTCTCATAGTCATGTAGACAAGGTGCTTCAAATACTGGAAGATAACTAGTACATGGAAAAATCCAAGAGTGCATTTGGCAAGAAAGAGGTTGAGCACCTTGGTCACATCATAACCAAAGGAATCAAGGTTGGCCCAAAGAAGATTCAAGCCATCATCAAATGGCCCACTCCAAGAAACATCAACATTGTCTAATGCTTCTTAGGCCTAACAAGCTACTACAAAAGGTTTGTCAAAACTTATGCGCATCTTGTGTCACCCCTAACCACACTCTTGAAGAAGAATTCATTCCTCTCATCAAAAGAGGCACCCTAAGCACTTGTCGTCCTAAAGGAAGCCATAACAATCACAATAAGCCTAACCATGCCAAATTCCAATAAGTTGTTCACATAAGAATCCAATGCCTCCGAGCAAGGCATCAAAGTTGTGTTGGTGCAAGAAGGAAGTCTTATGGCCTTTGACTGTCAAAAATGGAAACATAGAGACTTGGTCAAATGCACTTATGAAAAAGAGATGTTGGCCATCTTACATGTTATTAAAAAAAACCACTTCTCTTGGAGGGATAGTAGCCATGGTACAAAGATAAGATTTATTTTGTACCTCAATCCAAACACAAGCCACTCATCCTTATAGAATCCAATGATGCCCTACCAATTGGACATTCATTACTCCTTAAGACATATCACAAGGTTAAGAAGTCCTTCTTGGAAGGTCTTAAGAATGATGTCCAAAAGATAGTTGCAGAATACGAAGTCTATTTGCAAAACAAATGAAAGACTGTCAAATCACCAAGACTGCTTCAAACCTTACCCATTCTTGCACAAAGGTGGGAGGAGATCTCCATATATTTCATCACATGACCTCCTAAATCCAAAGGTAAGATGCATTACTGGTACTAGTCAAAAGAATTGCCAAATATGCCCATTTCTACGAGATCTAGTACAACATTAATGCCAGCCAAGTAGCAGAAGTATTCATGAAGGAAGTGCACCAACTCCATGGACTCTTGAAAGTGATTGTGAGCCACAAAGATCACAAGTTCATGGGCAAATTCTAACAGGAACTCTTCAAATTGCCCGGAACCACATTGGCTATGAGCTCTACCCATTATCCTTAGACAAACGACTAAACAAAAGCCATCAATAAATGCCTTGAAGGATACCTTTGTTGCTTTGTGTCTAATAAACAATAGCAATGGCTCAAGTGGCTCTCATTGGCCAAATGG
>SNQJ01S0073003.1:63837-84947 GCA_010110895.2 Picea sitchensis | reverse complement strand
TCCAGTAAGCTATTGTATTTCCATGCTTGAACCGTATAATACATGATATTGGGCAGTTGATGTTCTTTACTTCTGCATGCATCCTTTATATGCTTTTTAAACCATAAATATGCAACATGCACATGCAATAACCAACATGCACATGCAATAACCCACATGCACATGCAATAACCATCAAGATCCCAAACATACAACTGAAACGCATCCAGAAACCCCCAGTGTATCAGATCTGCAAGACAGAAGAATAGATCAGTAGCAAATATCTTGATCAGCGGGATCAAGGATATTTCAGTGAGAGAGAAGAGATTGAGGAATAGAAACATCAAGGAGTACTTGGTTAAATGGAAGAATTTTCTCATAGAGAATGCTACTTGGCAAGGTGAACAGGTTCTACAGAAAGCAAGATGAGATTTGCTTGTGGGCAAGCAATTTCCAGTAGGGGAGACTGTAATGTCCCCCTCCTCTTGATAGAGGCTTTTTGGAGAGACTTAGTAGTCTAGATGTCCCTAGTAGACTATAGTCTCATGAGAAAATGGGGACTAGGAGGCACCAAAGTAATCACTTGGAAAATAAAGTTTTATTATTAAAGTGACTTTGGGAAAAAGGGAAATTAAGTGAAATGACAATATGAGGAAAAGTGAAGAAAAGAACCTTAGGAGTTAATCAAATAACTTAAGTGGAAATTAGACCTAGGGGTATAAAAGAAAAAGGAGGGCGCCTCACTCCACACTCTGGTCATTTTTTCTTTTGCATCTTGAGCTCTTGAGCTTAGACGTTTTGAGGGTTTTGAGAGAACAAACCCTAGAGATCAGCAAGGTGGTGAAAGATCCCTCTGTTCCTGATCCAAGCTTGGACAAGGAGGTGAAAGATCCCTCTCTCACCATTCTATCCAGTTACAGGTTGATTACCATGGGGAAGCAAGAGGAAATGCACACTCTTGGAGGGTTTCTGCAGGAGGTGTGCATTGTATGAGGAAGAGGAGTTCGATTTGAGCAGATGAAGTGTGTTTCCAGGAGGATCTCTTCCTGAAAGGATTTGATAGGGATAGTGCGCCCTTTTTCACTCATTCTTGGAGGGTTTTCTCAGCCTATTGTTTTATTGGGAGCTTGGCACGATTTCTCCTGAAGGAGGGTGCACTGTCTAGAGTGGATCTAAAGTATTGGAGGGTGAAATCACTCTCAACAGCAGGGGAAGCTTATCAAAGGTGTTTGCCATCATCAGATCTACTATTCTACAATGTTCCTTTGTGTATTGGGGCCTAGAACAGAGGAGGCCAAAATATCAAGGAGCCACCTAGCCAGAAAAGTGCGCAACTCAGCCAGTCTTGGGAGATAGAGTCATAGAGGGGAAAGAAATTGATCTTGTTCTCTTCTACATGCAGCTATTGGGCCTTTGGAGGCTTGCTTCTTCACTTCTGGTGTATCTTGGGAGATATCTTCATGCCCAACTTATATATTTCATCTATATCATTCCAGATCTGCAGATCTATTGTATGGGGATCTTCTTATTATCTAAATAAAGGTCAGATCTGAAGTTGTTGCTCATTCTACTGGGTTGTCTCTATTGTATCTTGATATTTTATGTGTTGTTGTATTATCTTTATCTTCTATATGTTGTAAAACTCCATAAACCCTTCTGGCGCAATCTGGAAGGCAACCTGCCAAACTGAAAACAAAAATCAAACACCAAAGTCAGAAAAAACACCTAAGTTCCTAGCCAAATCAGCTTGGGAACATTACAGATTGGAATCTCAATAGACAAAAGTTGGAAGGCAAAATGATTGACTATTCAACTTCCTCTACTCAACAACAAAATGCCTTTGCTGTTTGACTTCAAATAGACAAAAGTTGGAAGGCCAAATGATTGACTATTCAACTTCCTCTGCTCAACAACAAAATGCCTTTGCTGTTTGACTTCCACTAGGTACAGTTTTGGGGGTTGGAATGCCAAGCATCTTGACTGCCCCAACTGTTTGGCTTCAATGGTCACAATCTTTGTGTTTTTGCAAAATTAGGATGGGGTCCTCTCATAGCTTTGCAATCTTGGAGTCACAAACTTGCACAGCACTCAGAACTTTGTTACATCTACAATTCAACTAACCTGCAACTTTTCTTGCCAGGCTTCCTCAAGACTTCAACCTTGCCCATGTAGGTCGACCATTTTGCACTCCACAAGTTTATTTTGTGGGGCTTTTTTCTTCAAGTTTTTTTTGTGGGGACTATTTGTTACTTTTCAAATTAATTGGAAAAAAAATTAACTTTCATGCACTAAAGAAAAATGATAGAATTGTTGTCCTTGGACCTATGAGAAAAGCCAAAAATCATATAACATGAAGGAATTGAAAGATTCAAACAGTGCTTTTGGATATAGTACAAAGGGAGTAGTTCTTAAGGTGTAATTCAATGTGAAAATTCATGACAAAAAATAAATAAAATTTGGGGTTAAAATGGTGACACTTTACTAAAATACTTTATTCTAGAATACACTTTTTTTCCTGTTGATTTTTTCCTTTTTTTAAAAAATCTGAGGGAATCTTTCAAGAGTTGTCATTCCACTGGTAATGTTATTGTTATGTTTCCAACAATGATGAGACTATTTACGAAATAAAAACAAACATTAACATACCCTTCTATTTCTATATGTTATATTTCTCTCATGAACAAAGATATAGATGAATCTTCCTCTATAAACAACAAAGAAGAATTAAAGGTCTTCACATTTACCTTCCATGGCTAGAAAGTTGCTTCAATGATGGTACTGAATCAGAAGGAAGACCAAATTCAGAGATGAAGTCCTGAAGTTCCTTGCGAAGATCTACATTGCTCCTTGGAGATCTAGATGCTTTCAACTTTCCAAGTTGCCTAGAGAAAGCAAATAATGAAAAAATCAAAGAACCTAGATATACCCAAAAACAGTAAGGAAAATAATGGTTGTGGACAATGCCAATGCCAAATTTGTTTAGAAATGCAATCCTTTGCTTTATTACTAGGTGCAAAAAGCAAGAGAAATGGAAACATTCGAAAAAGTAAATACAAATAGAGAATATAGCAACATTAGAGAATCTAACATGGTCAAAAGTAAAATACTTTGTTAGCATCACTTATCTCACACAAAGGAGTCTCATTGAAACATCTCTGAAAACAGATCTATTTATTTATTAACAGGTAATAGACACAATCCCTTGATCCTTGAAATGAAAAAACATTTTAAAGATACTAATTTGTAACACACCTCATTGGTATATGGAAAATATGGAGCATAAAAGCTCAAGTGTATTTGACTTTTCCCATGGGAATAAGAATTAATAATAAAAGATATATACAAAAAAAGGTGAATGATGGTTTACATTGAATGGGGCCATGAATAAATATAGCCTAAGGGGTGCCTTTTTGCCTTTTAACAAAAGGTTGCATCTTTTACTTATTTATTTATCTTTATTAATTGTTTATTGGTAGTTATTATTATATTTCTCTATTTCCAATATTTTATTTTATATATATAACAAAATACTCCAACAAGCCATTGCATATATTTGAAGCTTTAACGAAATCAATTCCTCCATTTCTCCACATGTTTTTTATCACTAAATAAGTATCGTAGGTGTCGCTTTCCTCCTAGTGGTGCAATTGATAAAGTACATATTAGAGGTATTAACAAAAAACTATAAGTCAAAAGATTGTTCCTCTTCAACAATTCACCCTTTGGATCGTTGTCCATATGCTATGAAGTATAAGTAAATCATTACATCATTAAGTTGCTAAGAACCTGTTATAGTGCAAGTTGTAGGTTGGGCAAATGACGACCCAACCACAAAGAAAGTGCTACAACTTGGGAATCCTACACCCAATGTCACCTCGATGTAGGTACCGCACTTCAAGGGTGACTAGGTCACTCTAGGGAGGCGATCCTGATGACCCTAGGGGGATAGAGATGGAAGTGGAGCCCCTAAAGGTCAAGTCTAAGTGGAATGAAATGTGTGGAATGAAGTCTTGGGAAGGTCCAAGGGTTGCCAAGTATGTTGAGTAACCTGTAAATGGTGAAATACCTACCCGAGACAAAAGAAAAAACACTTTGCAATGATGTATGTTAGTTGGATCAACAAGTTAAGCTTGTTGTCCCTAATTTGCAGCAATAGATAACATTATATATCAGCAAGTAAATGGTACTATAAGCTGCTCAATAAGTACTAGAGATCAAGTAAAAAATACAAGAAAAAGACTAGTTAGTGACTAGCTAAACTCAAGATGAAAAGTCAATATTCTAGCACAAAAAGATAAGGTTGTTGTAAACACTTGTCTGCAGCAAATTATATCAGCCTTATGGCTGTAACATTCAATGTATTACAGCAAGAAAATCAACCACTGAAATCCCCTCAAACTTTGCCCAAAAGTGCACTAGACCAAAAAGAGTAAGTGTGCAAACTTTGAGCAAAATCCAATGGTTGATAAGAGAGTTATTCAAGCAAATGAGTTAGGTTTTCTGCAGCCCTAATGGATGAAGATGCCATTTTGTAACCGCAGCAAGAAGTAGCCCCTTGATGGGGACGCCCTAGTGGCAAGCTTATGCCTTAGTTAAATCTCTCAAGCATTTCCGAGTCTATATAGGATACTCAAAGGTTGTGGGGTATGTCCCTCACTCAGCGGTAAAGGATATCCTTGGTCAACAGGATTGCTTGGGAGTCAGAGGAAAGTGGGTCTCCAAGATTCAAGAATATGACTTAGAGATTAAACCCACTAAGTTGATTAAAGATCAAGGGTTGGCTCAAATGCTCACTAAAGGAAATGAACAAGTGTTGGACCTGGTTTGCCAAAACAGTCAATCTAGACCAGCCTTGTCATCATAACTTCAGAAATTAGAACAACACCAATGGTATTCAGATATCATCTACTTTCTTTCAAACCTCACTTGGCCAAGTCATTTGATTGGTCATAAGAGAAGGGCTTTAAGGTTGAAAGCTGCTAAATATCGTATCATTCAAGACGGCTTGGGGTGGAAGAACCCCGATGGAGTGATACTTAGGTGTGTTGATGAGCTAGAGTCCAAGAGACTTTTGGTTGAGTTTCATTCAGGGTTTTGTGGTGGACACTTTGCGGCTAAAACTACCGCCCACAAAATCCTCAGAGCAGGTTACTATTGGCCGACCATTTTCTCAGATGTTCATAAAATGGTCAGGGGTTGTCAGCAGTGTCAGTTATTCACTGGGAAGCAGAAGCTAGCAGCCTTGTCTCTTCAGCCTGTAGTGGTCGGAGCCCCTTTTCAGCAGTGGAGGCTTGATTTCATAGGTCAGTTTAAGGATAATTCAAGTAATGGTTACACTTGGATAATTACAGCAACTGATTATTTTACTAAGTGGGTAGAAGCAATACCCACTAAGTCAGCAATTGACAAAGTGGTCATGGATTTCCTTGAAGATAGGATAATCACTCGGTTCAGTGTGCCCGCCAAGATTACAACTGATAATGCCAAGGCCTTCAGATCGACAGAGTTGTCTTCATTTTGTTTTAAGTATGGCATTGTATTGTCCCACTCTTCAAACTATTATCCCCATGGTAATGGTCTTGCTGAATGAATATTCTTAAGAAAATAGTGGGGAATAATAAGAGGTCATGGGACAACAAGATTAAGTTTGCATTATGGGCGGATAGAATCACCAAAAAGAGTTCCACAAGGAAGAGTCCTTTTGAGCTTGTCTACGGGCCCGATGCTACTTTACCAGTTCACTTAAAACTTCCAGTGTATCAGTTTGTTCAGAAGTATGGTCTGGATGAGGACTTCCAATAGAGCAAAATTGATCAATTGGTAGAATTAAATGAGATCAGAAGGAAAGCATTGGATCAGAGTATATAGAATCAGGAAAAGGTAAAGAAGACTTTTGATAAGTCTTCACGGCAGAGAGTTTTTCAGAAAGGGGACACAGTTCTTCTTTGGGATAAAAGAAGGGAAAAGCCAGGGAATCATGGAAAGTTTGACAGTTTATGGACATGTCCATACATCATACAGGGTACAGCTGGCAAGAATTCCTTTTGTCTCAGCAGGTTGGATGGTGAGAAGTTGGCCCTTCCAGTCAACGGTCAACTTCTCAAGCCGTTCTTCACCAAGGTCATCTGATGCCCATGGGGGCATCTTCTGTATCATATTCTCTAACCCTTATCCTTTGTACATTATGCTTTGTTTTTTTGTACATTATCTACTGCTTTTTGTACTATATTCACATGTATATTAAATGCTTTGTTGTATCATATGTACTTGTATATTATCATTGCATTTTGTGTTTAATGTTGGTTTTTATATGGATATGTTGTTGATGAGGCGTCGATGATGCAGGTCATTTAATTCTGAATTCTCGCATGGTCTCCTTCAGATGTAAAGATCAACCACACTTCCCCATATGGAGTCAATGTTATCCACCAGGTTGCACTAGCTGAATTGAAGATGAGCCGCCAAAGACTGAGCAGACAGATGCTCAGAAGTCAGAGTTCACAAGTTCAGCCGATCTTTCAAAAGACCACTTTTTCCGCATTTCCATCCCTCTGAGGGCATTGTAATAAATGACTTGAGCATGAAAAATTGTAAAAGGCTATTGGCCACCTAAGACCTAGGTACGAGCATGTACTCTAGAGTGTTTTTTTTCACTTGTTAATTTATTTTTGCCTGCCTTAGTGGGCGATTAATAATTTCTAAGTTTTTTCACTCAGAGACTCACTCCAAAGTTGGAGCATGTGCTGGTGGTTAGGCCTTGGCATGGTATAACCAATGTCTAGTGTCTAAATGTATATGAGTTCATGCTAGGTCATATTAATTGAGTCATATGGAAGTTGTGGGTAGGTTTGATAGGTTCTTTTTTATGTTTTAGTGAAATAATAAAATTCCCGCAAAAACAGAATTTTTTAATTGTAAGTCAATAAATTGTAAAAATATTGCATCAATCATTGTCAAATGCCATATTTATGCTCGTTTTCCAATCAAGAGTACCATGTAAACCCCCATCTCACTTCTGTTGAGGCAAAAAAGTGATTATTATCACTACAAAATGAAATTTGCTCGAAAAATACGGAAAAGGGGTCATTTAATTAATTCCCTATTTTTTAGGGAAACTGGGGAACATGTTGGAAACATGTTTTTTCCTTGTCCCCAGTTGACTAGAGGCTTGGGCGAGTTTAGTAAAGTGGTAGGCGACTTCAACTGGAGAGACATAGGTGTGGAGGAGATCCCAATGAAGGGACTCGACCCCACTTGCTTAAGTGGCGCACTTAGGAAGGATGACGCACATTCCAAGGCAGCCAACACTCAGTTCACTCCCACTCACACTCAGTTCACCTCACTTCACTCCCTCATACCCCTACTTCACTACCCTTCATCTCCTCTACACTCCACACATCTCCCACCTCACTAGTGCGCCACTCCCCTTAACCTATGCGCCTCTCCTTCATGACTTGCGCATCTCCTTTGGAGTTGTCACCCACCTAGCTATAAAGCAAGGTCGACCCTCTCCATTGTTTAGTTGGATTTTTGGGAAGACGCTTTCATTGTAATGTATCATATTTTGCTATTGAAGATTGAATAAAGGCTTTGGAGATCCATGAAGGAGTGTTCAATGTGTGAATGTTAATGTTGATGGTGCTACATACATGAGGTGATATCTTTTAAGTTACTTGCATTTGTTTTGTTAAGTTTGGCTTAAGAAGAATACTATTATTCCATAGGGTAGAATTTGTAAAGCTTGGTTGCATGTGCAAATTTTACAATTCATTTATTTGAGAATCTTGTCCATTTTATAAAGGTTTCGGTTAACCAATATATTTTGTATGAGATCTCTTGTAGGTGTTTCCAAATTATTAACAAGTTGATGCAAGTATTCTTGGATTCATCATCTTTTTGCTTGGAGATGTGGATGGGTTTGGTTACACTTTCCACAAGCTCTAAGATCTAGAAGCAACATACTTCCTCTTCACAACTACCAAGACTCCATTGCCCAAGTTGTATTTCTCAGCAAATCGTATCTTCCTCTCTTACTCAAATTCTCTTTAAAAATTTGCTTCTTTGGGTTACTAGTTTGCATGCAAGAAGGTAGTTGATCTGTTAAAGATAAATCTGTCCTAATTCTTTTGCATGTTGCTGTTAAGATCAGATCTAAAGTTTATTTAAAAGAACTTCATCTTTTACTTAGATCTTGTCTAAAATTTGCCTTATTTTAGCCTTTATTTCTTAGAATATCTTGGAGGCTAGTAATAGGCAGGTCTAAGTGTGCTTTCAAGTTATAAATCTGCAATTTAAAGTGCTTTACTTGCTGATTTTAAATCAGCCCAAAAGACCCTAAGGAGACTAGCTTTCTAGCTCTCACTCCTTAGTTATTTTCCCTTGCTTTAGCATAGATTTACTTAGTCAAATTTTGTAATTTTTTGAGTTGACCAAACACACTTCCCAAAGTGTTTTTGGCCATCTTTTGAGATTAATAGCTTGCTGTTTTCACGCAGAAATAACAGGTACAAGAGGAGGCTCCGCCCATTTTTCAAAGTTTAACCTCTTTCAGAACCCCCCCGGTGTTCCCAAAAGCTTTTTAGTTCATTTTATTACTTAAAAAAAAGCACTGTAAGCCTTAATCTCTCATTATAAAGATCAAGCGCCTCCAAAAGAGAAAGTAGTTTAGAGTTGTAATAAAGTTTGCGAGCCACAAAGCTCGTCTCTCGTCGTTTCCCCTGCCCCTGGGGGGGAAACAGGTGTCTTTTCCATTTCTTGTTTCGGGGTTGCTTCCCGTTTTATTTTTGCTTTCTTTAGGTTTAACTTGCATAAAAAAGATAAATAAACTCATCTCACTAATTGAAGTCTTAAAATCAACTGCAAGTTTTAGGTTTGTTTTCATAGAACACTAATTGCTAGTTTCATTTTTGCAAGATATTGGAATAAACCCAAATTGCTCAACCACGTATTCAATTCCACTGCTACGCTCAAGTGGCCTTGGGAACCCAGAAACGGTTTGAGCAATGCATGCTAGTATAATTAGGGAAATCTCTCGGTTGTGTTATTCATCGAAGACCTCTACCCTGGGTGGAGTGTGTTAAGTCAGGGGGGAACTCTCCTCGTTGGACCTACGGCACACCCAATCGGTAAGTCTCTAAGATTGGAGAATAACAAGCAAAGAGGCCATATTTACTTTGCACACGAAGAGTGGGGACCTCCGACTTCAATCCCCACTTCACAGTCTCAAACACTTTTTAATATTCCAAATCCCCTAACTAAAATCCTCAAGATAAAATTAACAAAAAGATAAAATAAACCTCATCTCACTAATTGAAGTCTTAAAATCAACTGCAAGTTTTAGGTTTGTTTTAGAACACTAATTGCTAGTTTCATTTTTGCAAGATATTGGAACCCAAATTGCTCAACCACGATTCAATTCCATCAAGTACGCCAAGTGGCCTTGGGAACCCGAACGGGTTTGAGTAATGCATGCTAGTATAATTAGGGAAATCTCTCAGTTGTGTTATTCATCTAAGACTCTACCCTGGGTGGAGTGTGTAAGTCAAGGGGAAACTCTCGCTGGACTCCACGGGTACACCCAATCGTGTTCTCTAAGATTGGAGAATAACAAGCAAAGAGGCCATATTTACTTTGCACACGAAGAGTGGGGACCTCCGACTTCAATCCCCCACTTCACAGCTTCCCAAACACTTTCTAATATTCCAAATCCCCTAACTAAAATCCTCAAGATAAAATTAACATGGCACATTCATCACATCGCAATTTGCTTTTATCTGGCATTGGTTTCTCTTTATCTATTTCTTGTCAGCTTATCTATTTAAAGTTATGTGGTGAATGGTTAATGTTTATGATTTGTTTCACAGGCTGTATCATTTGATTAAATTATGCTGCTATTTTTATCTTGTGTTTCAAATAAACTCCTAGAATATTTGTTTTTCGCTTCATAGAGTAAAAAGCCTTAGATTATTTTTCATAGGGACTACTCCCCCTTGGCTTCACTGGAGTTGGCCTAGACTGAGGAGTTGGAGGATCGCAGCATCACACCTTGACTCAAACTTGCCCCCCAAGGACACCCGCCAAGTGGATTGGAAGATTTCTTCATAATGTTTATGCCATTATTATAGTTCTTTGCATTTCACAGATAAGAGCAACATAAGAACAAGATCACCGAAATACACATTCACAAGAGACACGATTTATCCTTGGAAACCCTAGGGGAAGAAAACCCAAAGAAAACTTCCTCATCATAAATTGCCAATAAATGTCAAGAGATAACTCAAACTAATACAGATAGTCCTCTCCAAAAGATGCTTCACTCTCCTCCTCTATCTTTTGCCTGCATCGCATCGTAAATTCCTTGTCTCTCTCAAACTGGCAAGTGAGTCAGGGTTCAAATGAGGCGCTGGTCTCCTTTATTTATACAAGTTTTTGCATGTGTGAAGTGTCTCTTCATCGGTATGTGGTCACTTAATTGCAGTAAACTCCACTTTTATATTTCGGTCTTCGATAACTCACAATTTAATTTTATTCTCGGCCATTATAATTGTCCGACCACCAATAAAAGGGGATTTGGTCCTAATACACATCGCATATGATTAATCCACAATGGGGATTAATCCTATAAATAATATATCAAATAATAATAAGAATACTTTGCAAGCATTATTTCAACACTCTTAACAAGCATGGCTCTTCGCCAAAGATCATGGTGAGGTCTGCATCATTTGTGGCATCTGGAGGACAGTATCTTTAATATCATCTTGGAACATTGGTCGGCATATTTACGAAGTCATCGGAAGTTTTCTTCATCGGCAAGATCGGGTTATCTCCTCGAAAAGAATGCCATCATCATCCGTGATCAATATGTAATTTAAAAATGATACCTCAAAGACTAGGGTCAGTAATATCACGTTATTCGTATTAATCGCCTCCAATGTCACGTACCGATACAGGTAGATCAATGTCAGCCACATCTTGCTTTACGCCTAACAACCAGGGTCGAAACAAGGTATACATCATCATCTTGCTTTACGCCTAAAAACAAGGTCGTAAGGCGAATCATCTTGCTTTTACATCTAACAACTAGGGCTCTAAGCAAGGAACACATCATCATTTGCTTTACATCTAACAATGAGGTCGGCTAAAAGAATCATCTTGCTTTACGCCTAACAACTAGGTCGGAAGCAAGTAATACGTAGCGCCTTGCTTTTACCGCCTAACGTTGAGGTCGGGCAATGACCATCTTGCTTTACGCCTTCCAATCACCGAGTCAAAGGCGCGAACACAATAACGCCTTGTTTACCGCCTAACTACGAGGTCGTATAATGACTCATCTTCGCTTTTACGCTTCCAATCAAATGGTGGTCGGGCAAGGAACACATCATCATCTTGCTTTTACGCCTAACAATGAGGTCAAGCAAGGAATCATCTTGCTTTATCGCCTAACCAGTCACAAGGAATACTAATAGCCGCCTTGTTTTTACCGCCTAACAGTGAGGTCAAAGCAATGACTCATCTTGTTTTACGCCTAACAGGTCGTATAGAACACACAACGCCTTGTTTTACTGCCCAATGTAAACGCGGCAATGACTCATCTTGCTTTATCGCCTAACAATCCAGATCGGAAGCAAGGAATATATATATACCCCTCGTGGAGGGTCCTTTTCACCATACCATGCTTATCCTCGAAGTGTTCAAACTTTTACACTCCAGATAGAGGTTTCCATCAACACATCCAAGAACCTCGTTCATCCGGTATAATGTAATCGAGGCTTCCGTCTTCAGACCATGTCACGGATGTCGATAGCGATTCCCTGCTGTGCTTCGACCGCCGTGGAATACGTGATTCTCTCACATTCCTTTATGTACCGCTGTCACATATAGAATCAATGATTGCTCATCTCCAAGTCAATAATAGGTTAGTCAAGAACTTTGAAGCCATATAGCTCGCAACCAGCGTAATTACGCGACAATGTACTCGCCTGGCCGTATCGAGATCAATAATCGATCGCTTCCTCATCACACGTAGATCATGGTTGATCCCAAACCGAACAAAGATCCGAAGTGCTTTTCACGTTAACGCTCCTCGCCTAACTGTGACAAGATAATATCCATCAATGTAAAGTTAAGGATTCCATCATAGCTTCAGACCATAATCCATTGTACCTTTAAGGTACTTCATCACATTGCCTTTGCAAACTAGCTAGGTGAACACGTATGGGCTCTGCCTAAAACTGACTGAAGGTGTTCAATGCGAAACAAATGTCTAATCCGTGTTCGTCATGTACATCATTGATCCAATAATCTGTTTGTATAATGTGGCATCTATCAAGTCCGACAAAGTATCGACCAACAAATTCAGCAAATTTTCGCTCTACGGGTTTATTCATTGGCTTGCATTCTAGCATGTCAATCTCTTTAAGATTTCGACCATGCACTTCCCTTGGTTGGAAGATTCTTTCTGGACTCTAACATACCTCAAGGCCTAAGAAATAATGCATTAGGCCAAGGTCTTTCATTTCAAATTCTGGCTAAGTAAGTCTCTTTACATTCACGATGAGCTTTCTTCTCCGGCTAAGAATAAGTCATCCACATATAGCGTTAAGAATATTGGCTCATTATCCATAATTTGAAGTAGAGATTCGAGTCTACTTTACTCTTGATAAAACCCAAGCTCATTAAGAAAACCGCTCTATATGGCCATACCAGCTCTGGGAGCTTGCTTCAACCGTATAAGGCTTTCTTCAAACAGAAGACATGAGACTTCGCCTTCAACCTTCAACTTGGGTTGTTTCCATATTACCTCTCTTCGTGACATCGCTTTAGGAGCCGCCTTCACCGCCCATAACCGGTGCGCCTCCACTTCATCTTAGTCGGCAGCGAGCTATGATGGTCCCCGGATCAAGTGTATCCGGCTGTGGAGCTTAATGTCTCTTCATATAGTCAATGCCTTCCTTCCGGGAAAAGCCATGAGTGAAAATCTTGCTTTATATTTCTCAATACCTTCCATTAGCAAAGATGTTTTATTTTTGAAGAGCCATCCAGAGGGATACCCCATCTTTATTCTTCTCAGATCGAATCATTTCCATAATTTCGCTTTTCATACTGATTGGTATTCCTTCCACATGGTATCTACCCATTCTTTCTTCTAAATATCTTCTTCAAAAGGTGGAAATTTCTTCAACCGAGATCACATGTCAGCACGTAACTTGAGAATGGTTTTGGTCTTTTCACATGTCTCGTGGTTCCTTCTAGAACAACATACTTCTCTCCATCTTGAATAAGTTTCAGCCCGGGCGTGCTTTCTTTTATGGGAGAAGGTCATTTGAGGAGGTTCTGAACTTCTACTATATCGCTTTTTGGTCTTCTAGAAGTTCCTCATCGTGGGAAGTTACGACTTCCCTCAATCGGGTTCTCGGCAGCCTCGAACCTCCCTCATTGATCTCTAACTCGATTTGCTGTGTGTTCCTCTTCATATACTTCTTCAAGCCGCCATCTTCTTGATTTCTTGCGTCGCTTCTTCATCAACGGTCACGCCCCTGCCGACCAATGTGTATGTGACATGGTATGTAGACTAAGGCCTTTGAGACCTAAGTACAAATATCTCTTTTCCCGTATGGGTCCAAATTTTGTTTCTTTTCTTTAGGTATATGAATAAGCAATGGATAGCCAAATATTTTTGAGATGGCTTACCTCCGGGCTTCTTTCCTGCGAACATCTCTTCAGGGGTCTTTGTTCGCGCACTATGGGGCACCGCCTCGCATAAACAGCTGTCATTGCCGCTTCTACCCATAAGCACATAAAAAGATCTTCATCATGGATCATAATCTTCACAACTTCCAATATGGTTATGTTCTTCCATTCAACTACACCGCTTTGTTGGCTTATCTTGATCCCAACATCTTGCATAAGTTCAATGAACTCTTTTGAGGTATATTCTCCATTATCCACCAGTATCTTAATCTTCCTTACGTATGTCTCTTTATCAAGGCTTTGAATCTTTGATCTTGTTGAACACTTCAAATATATCTAGGTTCTTTACGAGAATAATCATTAATGAACTATACATAGTATACACATACCCATTAATGGAGGATGATGGCATTACCGGCCACATCCGGGAATACGAGTTCTAGGACTCTTCGCCTTGATGTACCCCTTCTAAACGGGTTCTTGATGTTCTTCCTTTGTGCCCATCCATTGCATACGCCACGCCATGGTCACCTTTGAGTTCCTGTAAACCCAGGACCGCTTAAAAGGCGTATGGTAGCACCTTTGTAGTTGAAGTGAGCTAATCTTTTATGCCAAAGTTTACATGAGTTTTAAATGGCGTGGGTTATGGCAGCCTTTGAGTGACCCTATAGCTTGGTGCAAGTCACCTTCTTCTCTTCCAATGATGATTGCTTCATTTACTTGCCTCTTTAGCACGCTGTTCTCGCGAACCTTCGCTATAGCTTCCTCATGTGACCCCGAGCAAGGTCAACAAAACAATAAGCAAGAATAATATCCTTCTTGATAATATAAAGCAATAGGCATCAATCATCACAAGTAGCTCTTTTAGAGCTATCAATTATAATTTATCCGAAGTAAAGATTAAAGGTAAGTAATGGTTTAAAATGAGGTCAACACTCATGTTGTTGGGGACCGCTAGCATTCTTCCATGTATAAACTGAACTAACAACACAGGTTTTCCCAGAGGAGGTGTTAGTTACATCGCATAAAGTATTTACCCTATATGCTCACATGCTATCAAGTATAATACTTCTCAAAGTGTCAGTTGTCTCAACTATAGTCATCAACTTGTCATGGTGTACCTTTGAATCTTGATTAATCGTAAACTCCGAGCCTTGTCCTCAAGAATGAGTGTTTGTTTTTCTTCCGAGTCTCCTCCACTCAAGACGACGAGTGCTTTCTTCAACCCGTCATTTGTACTAAGACAATACGCCATTCTCATTGTATTGGGGTTAGAGGATAAGCTCTATGATCAACTTTTAACTCTTCTAATAATTTGATCATAGTTTCAACATTATGCAACATTGACTTCAAGATAATGTTATGACAAATAGATGCATATCAGTATAATCACACTTGGGTTGCATCATTCCTCTCAATGTTGGATCTTGAGATCCTTCTCGATCTATGGCAAGAGATCCCTTTCTCCTGCAAAATAATACCTTAGGGTTTAACCATTAAACATATGTAAGTACATATTTCTGATAGCATTTGCGTGTAGTGGATCCATCTGGTAGCACCGATAATCATTGCCAACTCTTGAGATAACTTCAAGGGTGATTGCAACCGGTTCTACGGATGCAACCTACTACAACCGCGAATCGTTCTCAGATTGTAACCGCGAATCGCAACTTAGGGTTTTATGTGGAGACCCTAATTTCTCAAACTTCGAGTTTTGAAAATCTGATCCAGATAGATGCTACCGAAATGGTGGCTAAAGTTATCGGCAACAAATTTCGGAATCCAACTTCTCATTAATTCACCAAACTTGATCTCTCATGGATTTCTAGACTGGTGCTTCGGGTTTTCTCGTACACTGGTACTTCTGGTACTAATGGTACTTTGGTTTTCTAGTACTTTATGAAACTAGGGTTTCACTTTTCGAGATCTAGCTAACGGGGTGTTGCGCGCCAAGGTGCCAAAATGATCCTTGGGGAGGGCACAACTTTCTAGGTGTGGTTTTGGAGCCAAGCGCTCACCTTTGAAAACCCTAATTTGCGTGTACTCAACACGACGTTTTTCATGAATATGCTTCCTTCAGTTGGCTCGATACCATGTTAATGTTTATGCCATTATTATAGTTCCTTGCATTTCATAGATAAGAGCAAATACAACAAGATCACCGAGAAATACACATTCACAGAGACACAGCTACATCCCGGGAAACCCTCTAGGGAAGAAAACCAAAGAAAACTTCCTTATCATAAATTGCCAATAAAATGTTAAGAGATAACTCAAACCAATACCAGATAGTCCCTCTCCCAAAGATGTGCCACTCTTTCTCCTTCTTCTTTATTCTGAATGATCAGAACTTCTTTCTCAAACTAAGTAAGTGAGTTGTGTTCAAATGAGGCGCCTAGCTCCTTTTATTTATACAAGTTCGCATGTGTGAAGCGTCTCTCAATCGTGGACGACTTCTTAATCTAGGTGGGTAACCCACCTTTATTATATTTCGTCTTATTAACCGTTAGCCGAATTTCTTATTCTCGGCTTCATTATATTGTTCAAGGACCAATCCGGCAAAGGGGATCGGGTCCTAATACACACCGGCTACGATTAATCCACAATGGGAATTAATCCTATAAATAATATATCAAATAATAATAAGAATACTCTTTGCAGCTACATTATTTTCCCCAACATCTTCCACGCTAGCCTGTGGTGTATAAGGCGTTAAATCAGCATTCCTTCGTCCACGTAATTTTTCCAAGCCTATCAATTGTCTTTTATCTTTCTTTCTTTGTATTTTCTTCAATATAGTGTGTTGAGACCTAAGGTCACCGGCCTCTAGTGTGTGGTGACCGATGATGGCAATGTCACCCACAAACACCTAGTGGAAATGCAAAGGTTGGCTCGTGATGAGACCCCCTTTCTCTCAGCCATGCAACTGAGAGCCATTACCCTGGTTTGGTGACCAGATGATGGTAACGTCATACCACTAGATATTCATGGACGTGATAGGTCAAATCATGATGAGACCTCCTATCCTTGAACTAACCTTTTAAGCATTTTTTATTATATTTTGGGTCCCCTTTACTCAAAGATAAGCGTTTCATTGCTTTCTTGGGTGATCCCTGGGCGAAACATCTAGAAGGTTTATACAAGGCTTTTATCTTTTACCCAACATCAACCCCTCTGGGCCTTCAGCCCCTTATTCCCATAGAATGAGGGACAACCCCTTCTTGGATCAATACACCCTAAAATCCCAAGAGATAAGGAAATGGAGGGGAACAATGATAGAAAGTGGTAAGTATGGTCGGGAACTGTACGATGGCTCATTAAGAGAGTTCCCGGTGGCAAACCCATCCCCAAGGAAGACCCCTTACTAGAGCCCAATGTCAACCACCAAGGTGAAGCAGGGTAAAAGGCATAATGTCCAAGCACATATCAGGAAATCTAGAGCAATCTAAGATACAACATACTCAACTGGATTAAATATTGAAATGATGCTCACCATAATACTGACTTGTACCTCATGGAGCAAGGCCCACTGCCTTCCGAAAGCGAGTTGATGTGGTAGATGCCATCTGCAAATCTGTGACCATTTGTGGTTGTGAGTGGGTTTTCCATCTGTGCAAAAGGGTATTGTTGGCCATATAGTCTCTCAGCACTCCATATCTACCACCGGGCCTTGAGACATAATCTCCTTAGTTATCCACAAAATGGGGATAACATGACCTATTTCCATACCCAAAACAAAAGTATAAAAAGGGACAGATAGTTATAGTCTTAGCACGTATGTAGACCAACTCAAGCAACTATGAGTGTGTGATGACTAAGTTCAGCATTGCCTACACAATGGGCAATCCTCACAGCTATAAGGAAAGCTATATAGCCAGCTAAGCCTCTCATAGAGGCCCTCCAATGATCAATGCCACATGGGCATCGCTATCCCATGTATATTAATATATAACTCACATGTGACAACACCCCTTAACCATATAGCTATAAGCACAATTGATTACCCTTTTGATGCATCTGACACACTTACCACAGAGGGTAAGAAAATGTAGGCACTACTCATAAACATGACTGCTTCAACCTAGTTAGATCTTGATTACCGTTGTTGAAGTATATAGAGGCCATTTTAGTTGGACACACTATTTTGCCAAAAATAGGGTAGATTTAGGATTGGAAATGACTAAAAATTTTGGAGGGGGAAAAACAATTTTGAATTGGTCTATTTTTGGTTGGAGGATAATCATAATCCTTGGTTGTCTAATTATTAAACAAAATCCATACTATAAATCTAGGTTACTATGTAGCATGAAACTAAGGGAGTTTAGAATGAACATTATCTCTCATCTTCAATCTCATGCATGTGTACTCTAAAAACCCAACATGGTATCAGATCTTTTACCAATGTTGCAAGCATGTGAGAGGAGAATTTACACTTGAGGGGGCTTGAGAATTTACACTTTAAGATGGCTCTTATCCAACTCAAGGGGGGTATCCCTAGGTATTAGGATTACTAAAGCTATAACAATGAAGCTCAAAGGTGATGTGAAGAGATAGCTCTCTCAAAGCAAGGTCTTTTTGTAGTATAATGAGGTAAAAAGGGTGATGGAAGGATCAAGAGATTAGTGCCAATCCAAGCAAGGGAAAAATGGAGCCAAGAGGTTGATCCCAGAGGGCAAGCTCAATAAATGGTTAAGACTATGAGGGCTACAATATGCGTGCCACAAGAAGAACTTAACATTGTTGAAAATGAAAGTAAGGAAATAATAGGAAGACCTTGAAAGTGCCACATCAAAACTATGCCACTAGGGTATGCCCTACACAATAAAGTATTGTTCTAGCACCCACTCAAGAAGATGTTAGATACAAGAGAAAACCACCATGTATAAGACAACAAAGGGTTCAAGAGGGAGAAACTCCTCTCATAAAACCCTTCCAATGGGATAGGTGATACCCTTCTCTTGGCCCTACAAAGCAAGTTTTATCAATCTCCACCAATATGCAACAATAAGAAGCATTAAAACAATAAACCACACAATGATAGGAAAAAACCCATACACGTCACATATACTCCAAGAAAAATATATCCATTAAGCTCCAAGGAGGGGAAACTCCAAAATCCAACCATGAGAAATAATGAAGATAGCAAACCCTTTTTGTAGTATAATGAAGTAAAAAGGGATGGAAGGATCAAGAGATTAGTGCCAATCCAAACAAGGGAAAAATGGAGCCAAGAGGTTGATCCCAGAGGGAAAGCTCAATAAAGGGTTAAGACTACAAGGGCTACAATATGCATGACACAAAAAGAACTTAACATTGTTTAAAATGAAAGTAAAGATATACTATGAGGGCCTTGAAAATGCTGTTAAGTTTTGGTACCTTGGGAAGTGGTCCCCTAGTGTTATTGACGTGCCTAACACTAAAGGGGGAAAACTACCCCTCCCTCACTTTACTTTATGTTATAAAGTCAAAGTGGCTTTATGAGTTCATAAATGCTAAAGTGACTTAGGGAACTTAAGTAAAGGGGGAAATTTAATCTCCACCCTTGATCTTAGAAAGCTAAGATCTAATCTTAGCCCTTGATCCCTAGGTCTAGCATATGAGAAGAACAAAAGCAAAGAGAAGAGAAAAGGGGGGCACATTGTCCACTTGAGGAGAAGTGAAAAGGAAGAGGAGAATGGATTTGGGGAAGGAGAAAGGATGCACTAGTTCTTGGAGAAAGGGCACATTTGTTCTTGGAGAAAGGGTGCACTAATTCTTGGAGAAAGGGCGTACTTAGTGTTGAGGAAGAGGGCGCGCTTGCAGCTACAGGAGGGCATGGATTTCAAGGAAGAAGTACAGCAGTTCTGCAGGAAAAGTGCAGCGCTTAATGCTGAGTCTGAGGGCACGGATTCCTTGGCATTTTGCTGACACGACTTTCAAGGAAATGAGGATGCTAACTTGAGATAAATTGGTTGTGATCTCTGCTGTAATTTTCCTTTTAAGAGCTCCATAATAAAAGTCCTCTTCACTGGTTTTCCCCTTGGGGTTTTTCCAGGGTCATGTTGACCAAAAATTACTGAGTAAATTTCTGTGGTTTGCATATTTTCTTATCAGCATTTAAGTGGTAAATATCAGAGGTGTATTTCCTGTTTTAATGACTGTTAGGAAGAAGTATTTTTGGCAGTAAACTTTCCTTAAATTAACCTCCTTAACAGCAGCATTAAATGAGCAGTAAATCAGTTCTAAAGGCAGTCTAAAATCAGTGAGAATACAGACCTGTTAGAGACATTCAAACAGTCCAAAAAACAGACCTGTGTGAACTGCCTTTCAGAGCCTCAAAATTCTTCAAATGCCACATCAAAACTATGCCACTAGGGTATGCCCTACACAATGAAGTATTATTCTAGCACCCACTCAAGAAGATGTTAGATACAAGAGAATACTACCGTGTATAAGACAACAAAGGGTTCAAGAGGGAGAAACTTCTCTCATAAAACCCTTCCAATGGAGTAGGCGATACCGTTCTCTTGACCCTACAAAGCAAGTTCTAGCAATCACCACCAATAAGCAACAATAAGAAGCATTAGAACAATAAACCACACAATGATAGGAAAAAACCCTTACACGTCACATATGCTCCCAGAAAGATATATCCATTAAGCTCCAAGGAGGGGAAACTCCAAAATCCAACCATGAGAAATAATGAAGATAGCAAACCCTTTTTGTAGTATAATGAAGTAAAAAGGGTGATGGAAGGATCAAGAGATTAGTGCCAATCCAAGCAAGGGAAAAATGGAGCCAAGAGGCTGATCTCAAAGGGCAAGCTCGATAAAGGGTTAAGACTACGAGGGCTACAATATGCATACCACAAGAAGAACTTAACCTTGCTGAAAATGAAAGTAAAGAAATACTAGGAGGGCCTTGAAAGTGCCACATCAAAACTATGCCATTAGGGTATGCCCTACACAATGAAGTATTATTCTAGCACCCACTCAAGAAGATTTTAGATACAAGAGAATACCGCCATGTATAAGACAACAAAGGGTTCAAGAGGGAGAAACTCCTCTCATAAAACCCTTCCAATGGGTTAGATGAGACCCTTCTCTTGGCCCTAAAAAGCAAGTTCTAGCAATCTCCACCAATAAGCAACAATAAGAAGCATTAGAACAATAAACCAGACATTGATAGGAAAAAACCCTTACACATCACATATGCTCCAAGAAAGATATATCCATTCAGCTCCAAGGAGGGGAAAATCCAAAATCCAACCATGAGAAATAATGAAGATAGCAAACTCTTATATAGGTTAGAACTGTTAAATTTCTGCTATTATTAGGTTACTTTCAATTTACTAGATAACAATAGCATAGATAGGATCACTGAGAGAAACACAATCACAAGAGTACACAAGCATTTATCCTGGGAAACCCTCAAGGGGAAGAAAACCCAGCAAAACTTCC
>SNQJ01S0073003.1:44652-58149 GCA_010110895.2 Picea sitchensis | reverse complement strand
TTTTGGGTTGTTCCTGCATAGATATCAACAAAATTCGTAAACTTGCTTTAAAAGAGAGAAATGGCGAATGTTGGAACTATTGTTGTAATGTGTACATCTGACCATAGCCCATTCATGTGTATGATTATGCACTTGTAAGTATAGCTAAGGCCACATTCTTTATTATTTTATTGTATTATCGGGTATTGTTAAGGTTGACCTAGTAAAACTTGATATGTAGCATCTTGGGGCATGTGCCCTTTTGTGGGCCCACAACACCCCCAAAGGGATGCCTCCCTTCTTCGAGGGACACTTCAATTGTGTATAAATACAGAACTTGAGCTCTCATTTGTATCATCTCACTTGTGATCTTCTTGATCTCTCTTATGAAGTGTTTTATGCCTAAGGGAACCTATAACTTTGGTGTTCTCCTGTTTTAATCATTTATTTCTTGTATGTGTTCTTGTGCATTACTTGTGTAGCACACTTCTACTTGGGCATATTTGTCTTTGTCTCTCTAGTGCACTGGCATTATGTCTCTCTAGCGCACTTATGATTGAGTTACTACAAAATTTGGGTTTGTTTTTTGTTACATGTAATTACATGCTTTCATTTGTCAATCTCAACAAGATATTAGAGTAGGTGTGAACCTTACTTTCTTAGTTCTTTATGCTAATCCAAAAAATATTGGCTAATGGCATATTTGTTATAGTGTCGAACTAGGGTTTCTTAGATAATATCTCTTAAGGTTTCTCTAAGGATTATAGAGATATAAATCCTAATCTAGGGTTACAACTTCCTCCTAAGTTGTTCTTTGGCACTTTCCACCTTTCTTTAAGCCCAATGCCTTCATTCCTAAATTTACCTAGGGTTTTGTACCATTTGGATCTATAAAGGAGAATTTATGAAGTCTTCATTTCATAAGGAGCTTTCATCTTATTGTTCTTGAGCCTTTGGGTTCAAAGTGATCATTTCCTTGTTTTGATGGGGCCAACTATCATTATTGGGTGGATCAAATGACTACCTTGCTTTGAAGGAATTTTTTATGGATGTACTTGGCGAGGTAGATTCCTACTAAAGATGATAGCAGTCATGACCTCATATGTTTGAAGAAGGACATAGCTCTTGGGTGGATCACTCTTATGTTGAGAATGATCTTATTTATCGTACCAAGAATGAGAAGAGTGTGAAGAAAATATGGGATACCTTCAAAAAACTCTTTGGAACAATGAATACCACTTAGGTCAACTAACTTAAAACTAAACTCTCTGACCTTAAGATGGATAACTTCGACATTGTTAAGGAGCATATTGTAAGGTTTTAAAACCAGGGGCTAACATTATTCAAGCAAGAGGAAAAGGAAAAACAAATTCAAAACTTATAAGTATTTTTCTGAATAAATCTCTCCAATATTCAAATATTTTACTCTTATATTCTACAACATTCGTTTATTTTTCAAGGATCTTATAACTCCCAGTCTTGAGGATGTTTTTTATATTCTCATTCAACATCAAGTCAATTTTAGGAATATGGGAGAATTACCCCCCCCCCAGTCTTGAGGATGTTTTTTATATTCTCATTCAACATCAAGTCAATTTTAGGAATATGGGAGAATTACCCCCCCCCCACCCCACTAAGATCAAGCCCATCCAAACATTGTCTTAACCCCTCTTAAATTTAAGGTTTACAAGGCTAAAGGGGAATGCTTGAAATCCTCTGAGAAGAAAAAGGTCATATACGACTATTGTCATAAGGAGGGCCATCCCTTCAAGTTTTATCTTGCTCATCTTTAGAAAATTAAAGAGCTTACAAGATCTATAATAGGTACTAAAGTCCTTTTTCATGAGAATGTTGGATCTCCTCGTAGCGTACATTTGGTAGTGCACTCTACACTTTGACCCTCTTTTTCTTAGCAAGAGTGGATTATTGATTCTAGAGCTATTTGATACATGACCAAACATGAACACATTCTTTCTAATTATAAATAACAATAGAATGGAGAAAAAGTGGTTATTTGTGACAATTCAACCATATAGGTTGTAGGTTGGGGTGATGTCATCATTAATACAACTAAATTTGGAGATGTTTTTCATGTTCCAAGTGTTGGTTGAAATCTTCTTTATATTACCAGATTACACACCAATAAAAAGGTGGAAATATTGTCAGATTGATGGGTTGTGAGGGACATGAGTGATGGCTTCAAGGTGGTTGCATTGGGATTTGTGACTAATATGATCATATGTACATGTTAGGGAAGACTCCTTCTTCCTAAAAGAAAAAAGGGTTTGTTGTTATAGTATCCAACACCGATGACACTGACATGCTTGGAATTAGTGTCTGTGTCACATCAATTATGCATCGTTGCTACATATGAGTCAACTACATATAGTCGATGACCTTCCACATATTGAACCACTTAGTGGTGTTTGTGTGGCATAGGGAAACAATATCA
The DNA here is from genome assembly GCA_010110895.2 of Picea sitchensis. Classification (NCBI taxonomy): domain Eukaryota; kingdom Viridiplantae; phylum Streptophyta; class Pinopsida; order Pinales; family Pinaceae; genus Picea; species Picea sitchensis. The sequence goes on along the minus strand of SNQJ01S0073003.1, from coordinate 55,718 downwards.
TAAGTCCTTTCCCAAGGATAAAGCAAGGCAATATTCTCAAACTCATAGATTGGTTCATAGTGATATGTGTAGACTTATGGCTACATCTTCTATTGGGGTAATCAAGTATTTCCTTACCTTCACTGATGAGTTTTCTCATTTTTTGGGTATATACCATTAAATATAAGAATGAGGTGTTTGGAAAGTTTCAGGAACTCAAATCTCTCATGGAAAATCAAATCAAAAGGAAGATCAAGTGCTTTAGGACTAAAGGCGGAAGTGAATATATTAACAATGCTTTCAAATAATTTATTGTATCTAAATGCATATTTTGGTAGAGAATTGTTCCCTACACTCCATAGAAAACTAAAATAGTTGAGTGAAAAAATAGGATTGTTATGGAGATGGCTCATTGCATGCTTGACTCCAAGAAAATGAAACTTTCATTTCAGGAAGAGGCAATTAATTACATAGGCCATCTCGTCAATAGAACACCTACTCGTGATGTCACTATATGAATCCTTGTGAGAAATGGTATGGTAGAAAACATTCTATTTCACATTTTAGTTTTCTTGGATCTAGTGCATGGGTCCATGCTCCTAATGAAAGGAGAAATATATCTCGATCTCTAGAATCCTACTACACTATCGTTGGATATAGTGAATTTTTTTACGATATCACATTTATTACACCACCATTCACAAGCTGGTTGAATATAGATAGGTTGTTTTTTATGAGGTTCCTACTTATGGTCCATTGGGATATTTCCCATTACTTCTTTTAGAAGATTCTACTCAACATGCTTCCATGGATCGTGTTGCTTCTCATCACCATGTAAGTCATCTTCCAAATGATTTTTGTCGTGTTTTAATGGATGCTTCTCCTTCAAAATATGGTGTTGGTCCTCTATCTACTTTTACAAGTACTCCTTCTACACTATCTAAGCAAACTCTTATGGCTAGTATGGACCCTATCGATAACCCATCCAATATCCATATTACAAATTTCTCTTCACTTCTTCAATATACTCTTGTCAATGGCTCATATAGTTCCCATGTTGTAGATGATGATGCTCTTGTCAGTGGCTCGTGTAGTTCTCATCTCATAGATGATCTTGATAGTTTGACTCCATTATTCATTGATGATGGAAACACCTTGCACGAGTCAGTTATACCAATTACTCTTCCTCTAGATAGGTCGAGCCATATACCTAGGTGGGTTATCTCCACTATCATTGATGCAACAAAGTTTATTGTTGGTCCATCGGCATGATATCAAGAGGAATCTGCTCCACCTTAGGCTCCTTTTTCTCAGATTGTTGACTATTTTCATAATTAAACTTCTCCATCACTAGCCATTCCTCGATAATCAGTTGTCCTTTATTAACTATAACTCCCACCTAAATCACATTGGAGCTCACTATCAACTGTTGATGATCTTCATGGTTTTATGAAGAAGTGATGTGGAGTTTGGGTGGGGGGAGTGATCTAGCCCTCTGATAATCATAAATGGGGAAGTAAATTTTGTAATATTGTATTGTGATGACTTCTTTGTGGTCCCCTGATCAACTCAAGATGGGGTGTTGGAAATCTTTATTCTTTTATTGTATCACTAAGAATGGTTAAGGCTAACCTAGTCAAACTTTATATGTAGGATCTTGGGGTATGTGCCCTTGTTTTATGGGTCCATAACCCTCTCTTTAAGGTATGCCTCCCATGTTGAAGGAACACCTCACTTCAGTTTCCTATAAATACACAACTTGACTTCTCATTTGTATCATCTCCTCTTGTGATCTTGTGATCTTCTTGATCTCTCTTATAAAGTGTTTTATGCCTCAAGGCACCTATATATTTGACATTCTCTTATGTTTGGCAATTCTTTMTTTTCTATGTACTTGTGCATTTCTTGTGTAGTGCACCTATCCATGGGATTATTTGTTTCTCTATGTCTAKCACATTAGAGTTATCTCTCTAAAACACTAGGGTTATCTCTCTCTAGCACATTTGTCATTGAATTATTACAGAATTTAGGTTTGTTTTTTGTTTCATTTGATTCCCTACTTTTATTTGTGAATATCAACCAGGAAATGGTGGTTGAACTAGAAATATTATGAATAGAAGGTGTCTTATGCATTACTAGGCTACGAATATCATACTTGTAAAGTTTGACACCGTGACTAACTTTCTTGAGTGTAGGGGGTGCAATTTTCAAACAGAGAATGAAATTTTCAGTGAAAAATTACATTTTTGTAGCCATGATGGACCTTTTTTGGGGCACTCAGTAGTCATAACTCTTGAAAAAATTTACATTATTAGGAATATATCTCTCTTAAAAGGTATTTTCAACTTGAAGGAGTGCATTTGGATCAAGCATGTGACCTTGGCATTCATTTTTATGTAGTGTATCTAGGGGGTACCTATGGAGGTACCCAATGGGAATAATAATGTGGTTATGTATTGTTATGTATGGAGGTCATTTCTAGTAAATAAGGCCCATGTAATAATGTGAACACAATAAATGTGAGAAGGCTTACTATAAATGGCCTCCACACGTAACAATACATAACCATATTAATATTCTCATTGGGTACCTCCCTAGGTACCCCATATTACCCCCTAGATACACTACATTTTCTGATGTTTGGTTTACATTGTTGGCAATGAGCGATGACAAGGGTTTAATACTTAAGCATTTTGTAACCTCAAATCTTTGATTTTGGATCTAAAAAATTGGTACATTATAGAGGACATATTCTATTACCTACTCGTAAATTTTCAACAAATAATATTGAGTTTAAGGGTTGTGGAAAAGCCCTAAACTAAGAGCGATGAAAAAAATTATATTTCATTCCACATGCTTGTTATCCTAACTTGGTTTGACTATTCAAACCACGAGTTTTGGGTTGTATCTAGAACTTTGAGAGTTGAATCTTAGCTACATGGAAGAGTTGGGGATTTATAAAATGAGGATCAATCTTGACTTTGTCAAAACAATCAAATTTGAAGGGCTTGGAGGTTACTTCTTCAATGTTCAAGTGCATGAAAGGAGGAGATCAAGTTGGATGCAAAGTGGACCTCGAAGCTAGTGTTGAGGAGATAATTATTTATTTCTTTAATGATTGAGTGTATGGGAGGATGATCATCTATGAATTTGTCAATATGATCAATAATGGAGCTACATTTTAAATCTGAAAAAATGAAAGAGAGAGAAATCTTTCCAAATGGGGGAATACTCAGAGATCAAATCCCTAGGATTGATGTACTATATCTGAAAGGGAATGAAGAAATTATATATTTTTTGTAGTACTTTCCATTTTTCTTTCTCATTTTGTATATCAAACTTGTGTATTGATGCTACAATAAGAAATTGTTGGTGAATTTGTTTGTCTATATTTGATGTGAATTATTATCTATTCCCTAAGAGTTTGGGGTGATCAAGGGAAAAAAAATTGACTCGTTATTTGTTCCCTTTGTTCTTTGTAAATTTGAATTAATCATAAATGTTGTTGTCAAACTATTATATTTAAGAATTTTTTATTGATGGTCTTTATGGTTAACTATGTTCATTGTTTGTGTTTATACTATTTGGTTCTATCATGAAGATTGGTTTGTTTAAGATATTTTCATTTAGCATTGATAAGAAATATGATTGATCCAATTAGTAGATTGCATTATTATGTCAAATTAGTCTATTATTATTATCGATACTTCACTCAAGGCCTTCATATGTAAACTAAGACTCCATAACCCAAAGAGTAGGCATTGGCCATATCTATCCATCCAATTAAATGTTTTATTTTACAACTTTCCACATTGTCTGATCTATCATCTAAGATCTAAAATAAACTTGTAGATCAACAATATTACTTAGGGAATCCCTTCTATAGTTGGAAAAGCACCAACTATGATGTGACATAGGTGAATGTGGAGATGACAATGGAAATTGCCTTTAGCATTTCACCAAGCTTGCTTTGATTTATATTTGGAATTGCAAGTTTAGGGGCTAACACGACAAATATTAAATTCTTATGTCTATCATTATCAATGATGGTATGGAGGGGTTGGCCTTTAATCCATACCTATTTTCAAAACAAGCTCTCTTTTATTTTCAATTTGCACCATTACATATGGGTTTGTAGGATGCACAAAGGAATCAATTATCATTAGAATATCTAGAGTATGTTCAATCTCTTTGATCCCCAATCAGTTTGAGGCTTTTGTGTCTTCATTCATGGATTCCTTGTGAAGCCACATGTGTTGCATGCTTAGTAATCCTTTTTGTCATGCCAAAGTGATTAGTGGTAGTTGCACCATTTTCCAATGTTGGGATTTTCATCTACGTTTGTCTTATTTAGTGGCTCATTCTTCTTATTTTCATATATGTCAAGTGTACGACTATCTAATGGCTTGGAGTTGTGATTTTGTTATGAAGGACTTTTATATTTCTTGCTTTGCATATTTTCTTAAAACTCTAAAGCAAAGCAATATTTTTTTCCATGGAAAAACCACAGAAGGAAATTAACCAAGGGATGCTTCCGCACATTTGTGGGTTGCATCCCTAGTAAACCCATTAGTGTAGAATAGTGTGCCTCACCCAAGGGAATTCAAACCAAGCATTTACTAGCATGAAACTAGCTAAATTCCCAACAACATTAGTGGAAACTAGTTGAGGTAACCACTTGGGGCTTCAAGATAAAGTGATATGCATGCATAAGAGTATTCATATCAATCAACTCCATCCATTGTTTAATATAGGGACTAAGACCACTTACTTACTTTAATAATTTGTGCTATTCTCAATTTGCAATGCATAACTTTGCCATGAGTTGATAGAATTTATTGCTATAGTTTTCAACAATTTGGTCTTTATGTTGGTGCAACTACTACCATCATTTTTATGGTTTCTCCTCATACTTAGGAGGATAAAATTCTTCTTTCACGAATGCAAAAAGGTCTTCCCATGTGTCAGTGGGGTGTTTCATGTCTAAGATGCATTGTTAATTAAGGTTCTCTCACCAACAATGCACTATGGTGGACATCTTCAATGTAGCAATGATGACTTTATTACTATTAGTAGATCACTCACAATGAAGTGTGAATTGAGTTGTTGAATTTAGAAGAATATTTGTTTTCATTGAACTTTCCTTTGAGGTTGGGGATGTCAAGGTTCCTATGGAATTCCTTGAGGGATGCAACTCCATTAAAATATACTTTAGAACCACTAATAGAGATCCCTTTGCACTCATGATCTTCTTTTTTCATGAACTCATCCATCATATCTTATCTCTAGTGAACAAAAGCATATTGAGTGTTGGAATTTGTGAATTAAACCCAACTTTTGATATAAGTTAGTGAATCGATTGAGAAGTTGATTATCCTACTAAGAGGTTTCAATTGGTTAGATAGGATTGATTTAGTGGTCCCAATCAAGTCATTGTAACTTATCAAGCATAGAAAGGGCTAGAAAACATGAATTGTCTAACCACTCAGGGGCCAACTTACTTGATCAAAGTTGACCAAATCAACCATATTTTAAGGAGATTGTTATGCACTGAAATGCATAAATAAATAATATATGGACCCATCTATATGATGAAAATAATGTAAATAATGTTATTGGGTTGTGTAATTCCATAACATCATTTTTAAACACCACCACCCTTTGTTTGGACTCGGTTTTCTACTTTTTCCATGCACCTATGATTTCTAACTAAATAAGCTACTCCATTGGAGAGATAGTGCTAACATATTATTATGGTGTTGTGGTGGAATTTTGTTTTCTTGTAAGTAGATAATTAGAAACAAAAGAGGGTTGAAGATTCAAGTGACAATATTAAGATGTTGATGGGCATAAAGAGGAGGAATGGGTGAACATGCAAATTACATTCCTTGCAGTGTATGGCTTTGATGCCAATGGTCTTGTACCAACATTCAAACTGAAAGACAACCTAAATAATATGGGATTGATTAAGTTATGGTTGAAAAATCATGAAAAAAAATGGAGCAAATAATGAAGGAAACATACACGAAGCACATTAAACCACAAAGTGTTTATATTATTGTGAAATGATATATAGATTGCTCTATGAAAGAGAGTGTGAAAAGGAAAATATGATATGCTTTATTCTATGTTCCATATGTTACATTTTATACATATAAATACATTTTAGTGACAAAATGTCCATTTGGCTAGCAAAGGCTATTCAATTTTGTAATTGTCGATGATTATCCATCTACATGGTATGTTGCAATATGTTGTCGTTGGCATGCATGTGCAACAATCTTAATGGAAATCAACATTCTTATTGTGTGCACATAGTCTGCCAAAGTGCACACGCATAAGAGGAATTATGTGCACCAAATTTTATAGAGGTTTTATGGGTGTGGGGACACTACCCCCTTTGACCCTACAAGGGAATTGCCCCTCAACCCCACTAATTAGCAGTGGGGGGAAGCCATTATGAAAACTATACCTTTGACACTATGAGGGTCACTATGTGCCCTAGCCTTGGGATGATGCACACAATTGTGGGTTGTTGAGAAGATCAAATTGGAGGAGGAAAATGTAGAGAATAAAGGATTCTTGACACATGTGAGGTTGTGCACCAAGAACCCATGGTTGTGGTTGAATTAAATGTAGAATTAATTTTTTGTTGTTGCACAACTAGAGATCCAATATTTCAAAAAAAAAAGGGGCATAGGGGAAGAATCTCAATATGTGTCTAAGGTGGAGCTTAGAAAAAACTTCATAAGGTTTGTAGAAGAAATCATGTGGAAGTTGTGAATCCTAGGAAAAAGTCTTGTGGACCCATAGTCGAATACCGCAATCAACAAACCTAGTAACTCTGAGGAAGAGGAGAATGTAAACCATCAGGGAATGAGAGATAACACCCCTCTAAACTCATATACCATACAAAAGTATCAAACACCCACTTTCAACCTTCAAATGAAGCACTTGCAATATGATTTTGGAGGTGAATTGGAAGTGCACAATTAGTTGAGTAAGATCAAGCCGATATTTAAGGTACAATGCATTTACAACTAGAAAATAAATTAGATGTGGACCTACAACATTTGTATGGGGTATCACTTACATGGGGTGAGAGATAGACCTCTAAAAATCCTAGAGGGAACTTTAGTGAGTTTGTAGGTCTATTGACTCAAAAAGCAAATCAAAAGTGAAAGGAGCATTACGATGTTTCTTACATGCACCTATTCTAGAAGGACATGACAATAAAACAATAAAAGTTTCAAGTATTGAATTCAAAGGTTGACCTCTCCGTTGTAGAGTAATCTCTTGTATGGATAGGTGAGACCTCTCACTAATTCGACAGAGACCAGTGACAGATCGTGGATAGAACACTATGGGTTTCCTCTATATTTTGAAGCATGTCCACTCTAATTATGATAAAAAGGAAGATGGAAATACCTTACCTTTTTCTTGATGGTTGTCATATTGCTTTCTTTGGTGATGTAGCTCCAAGACTCGACTCCTAGTTCGTACAATTTGTCACGTGCACACGAGACAATGACCAAAACCCTTGTCAAACAATTTTAAGCATAAAGAGGAAATAATATATCAACAAATCTGATAGACCTTTCTCAATAAAGGATAGATCTACCAATGTATCATTTGAAACAATCATAGATCACACATGTTGGTGCGGAAAACCTATAGATATATATAAATTATAAAGGAAAATTGCATCAATGTAAAGTTACCTTGAGACTATTGAGGCACTTATCCATCTCTAAGCTCTTTGATACCTTCCTTAACCGTCTCTTAAGTGTGGATGAACCAACAATGAAATCTGAAGGAAAAAATCTCTCTCTGATTATATTTTGGCAGCATAAGTATATTAAGCATTGAGCTCCCATACTCCTTTATTTGGTCTTCTTTTATAAAGTGATGGAGGATGTTCTAGAGATAGGTTGAAATCTCGGAACTTGATCAACAGCAGGTTAGGCACAAGTTACAAAGCTCATGATGCATCATGGGCATCCTATCCCGATTTGATCTCCTTGCAACTCCTCAAATCTAGAAGTTTCAAGAGGTGGTCGCTTGTTGCACAAGGGAAACAAATGACCGGTCACATGTTGAAGGAAAGAAAAGGAGTGACCGTGCTCAAAATCAATAATTTTTTGGCAATGACATGTAATTTTGGCAAGATGACATTGATAGGTCCTTTATGAGGCCAGGGTGACAAATAACGGTATAACTCTCTCTCTATATATCTAATGCAAACGACATGCATCTAAAATTCACGATCTAAAATCTAGATTTAGGTAAGAATTTTTTAACCTAATTCTTTTGAAAAACCCATTATTGTAGCTAAAAGAGAAATGAATCATGTTGATTCTACAAAAGGAAAGGTATTTGGTTCCAATAAAAAATTATACATATAAAAAGAGGGCCAAGGAAGAGGGAAAGTATAAAATGTCGTCACTCAAAATTTGAAGTAATTGTTATTCTACTTGTAAAACCTAATCAATTGACCTCAAATATTTAAGGGCCATTTTTGCAACCCTTGAAAATGTTTATAGTTGAATATCTATGCCACTCTAACTTTTAAGCTAAACTCAAGGAAGTTACTTTAGTCCTTGAACAACCAAATAATGATTTCATTCAACCTTCTACGACATATTTGTATGAAACTTCTCCACCATTTATTATCCAATGATTGAATTAACCAATAAGGATTCCTTTCACTAGTGAAATGAAGCATAACAAGATTTTAGAAATCAAAAGGAGTCCCTTTGTTTGACCCTAATGCGATATACATGCAATTTTACTCATCCCTTTATCATTGAGTGTGATGCTTCTAGGTTCCAACTTAGTGTAGTACTCTCATAGGTTTATAGACACTTCAACTTTTAAAGCAAGAATTTAAATGATAAAGAGTGACACATATCCACGTATAACAAGGACATGTTGGCTCATCATTCATGTAATGTCCAAGTGCTACCAATTCCTCCTAAATATTTAGTTCTTTGTCAAAATTGACCATCTAATCTTGAAGCACTTATTTACATAAGGAACCGTTACAACATAGAAAAAAATGGATATATTGGCTTCATGCGTATGAATTTGAGATCAATAACAAGAGCAAAGATAATGTGGTTTCAAATTATTTATCTTGATGAATTGATCCCCCCACATTCAATGTCATTTTAGTTAGTTAGTCATGTTGGGTACAAGGCCTCCTGAAAGACCACATTAGTGATCCCACTATAGTTCAACTTCAACAATACATTATTGATTGCAAGAAGAGTCAACCTTTCACCATTAGGAAATGTTTCTTCCTCTTTACAAACTACATATTCTTATGCCTTGTGTCTCCTCACATATATTAGGCTCTTTGGCATGGGCATGCCTCCCCTTCTACTAGTAATATGGCTTTCCATAAAACCTACCAGAATATCTCAAGTTTCTAATGGCACAAGGTAAAGTCTTATACTAATTAGTTTGTTCATTATCTAGTTTTTCTCCAACATAACGCCCTTTCCAATGTGATTCAACCTAGTGCGGTCACTGGTGTCACAATTTCCTACAATCTATGTAGAGACCTACAATAAATTCATTACGAAATTGGCACTGAAACAACTAATAGTCATAGAAATGCCTTCAAAACAAAAACTCGATTATTAATGGAACATAATCAATTTCATTAATATTTTACAACCAAGTACTTACATCACAACATCTTAAATATATATTATGATCCCTCAAACTCTCCAACTTTCTTCACTTTATATTTGTTTATTTAATTCTATTATATTGATCTYCCTTTTGACTTCCTAATATTTTTCTGATTTATTTACATGATTTTTKATATTTTGGTGCTCCAATAGTTAGGTTGTCCTCCAACTTTTGACTTTGTCATTTTACTTTAATCGTATGCTTGTTTAAATTCCTTTTGTGTGATATTGTCATTGTTATGATATAAGTGCATTCTTGCACTCTTTGGCCTCCAACATATTCCTTCCATTTGACAACATTTGTGCACTCCACTATCTACTTTAACACACATGTTATCATGCTCAATCTCCTCTATGCACTTTATTCCTAGTTCAGATCCATGCAGGTTGTTGTAATGCACACATTCATGTTGATTTAGTTGTGCCCGTTATTTTTGTGTGCTCTTATTTTCTAGATCATAATTGCACACTCGTTTCACTTCACAAACCATGGAATGTTACTTCAAACTATTTTTGTGCAACCATACTCTATTATCTTTGTGTTATTTCTTCCCAATTTTGGTCTATATTTMCTTTCCAACTTTGTCTTGTTTGTTTTTAGCATATGTACTTTTCACGCTTTCACTTTCATCTTATATGGATTCTCCTCCATCAACTTCCTGTTGCAAGAAAATGTCAGTGCTTGCTTAAACAAACTTTGCATGTCTTGGACTAATTTTTAATAGTTCTATATTTGATATCCAAGTAGTATACTCCTTGTTATCACTCAAAGCCTCACTTAGGAGGAAAAGTCCTAACCCCAATGGGAGAGCCAAAGGGAAACTCTCAGGAAAGCCACCTATTGTCACCTTGATGGCCTTTCCCCATTATTCAAAAAAAAGGAAAGGGAACTCTCCTAGTATAGGGGGGAAACCCTATAGTCAAACAAGCTAAGTTAGTTGCAAAAGGGTGTGAGTGTCTTATTAGCTTGAACTTGACTTATAAATTTGATCACAAATAACCAATTTATCTTGTATGGAGAAAAAATGGTTAAATATTCAATTTGGTCAACAAAAGCACTTCAAGTGAAATGTGAAAATAAGTGACTATCCATCAACATAAATGCCAAGTGAAGTGTATAAGAATGACTTAGAAGTGAAAATTCATAACTATTTTAGCCAAACCAAATTTGCTCATTTCCATAGTGAATTATCCACAGATGTTAATAAGTGCTTATCCAAAGGTGTTCAAAAGTACTTATGATGTAGCAATGTTCAATGATGAACCATGAAACAATAATGGAAAACCATTAACAAGATGTATTGGAGAATTAGTCTAACTTTTGAAACATGTAATTAGATCCAAATAACTTCATAAACAATGTTGTAAATGAGAGAGAGAGAGAGAGAG
>SNQJ01S0073003.1:9439-35817 GCA_010110895.2 Picea sitchensis | reverse complement strand
GGGGGTTATACTTCATAGGAGAGATAATTCCACCCTCCAGTGGACAACACAAGTGGATTCTCACTACCACCAACTACATCACCAAATGGATTGAGGTTGTGCCCACCAGGAATGCCACTGACAAGGTAATCATGAATTTCCTGGAAACTAATATTTTTGCCAGATTTGGTTTCCCCAACAATCTTGTAACAGACAATGCCCAAGCATTCAAATCCAAATCCATGATTGACTTTTGTGGCAGTCATAACATCTCCTTGACACATTCCACACCATATTACCCTTAGAGAAATGGCCTGGCGGAATCATTGAACAAGACTCTCATTAGGATTATTAAGAAGTTGTTGACTAAAAACAAGAAATCTTGGGACTCTAAACTCAAATATGTTGTATGGGCTGACAGAATCAACATCAAGAAGTCTTTGGGAACTTCACCCTTTCAGCTTATTTATGGCATAGACATTGTTTTTCCCACTCATCTTGGTATACCAGTCCTAAAATTATTGCATGAAGATATTGAAAAGCCCAATGACATCCAAAGGAGAATCTTCCAGATTATAGAAGTTGAACAAAAGAGAGAAGCACTAGAGTAGAGGACAAAAGCATATCAGAACAAGATCAAGTCAATCTTTTACAAGAAAACCAAGAAGGAGATTTTTCAGAAAGGTGACATGGTCTTGAGGTGGGACACTATAAGGGATGACAAGTCCAAGCATGATAAATTTGACAACCTCTGGTTTGGCCCTTTTAAAGTGGTTGAAGTTCTGAACAACAACACATTTATCTTGCACAATCTAGATGATACAAAGATCTTTGGAGGCCTAGTAAATGGGCGCTTCCTGAAACACTATTTTGTTTAAGGACGAGGGAAGGTCCCTCTTGTACCATGGTGGCTTTCTTTTATTATTGCTTTTGATTAGTTAGTTTTGTGTGAATAGAGACTCCATAGCCCAACAAGGCATTGGGGTGTAGTTTCAGTTTTTCAGTTCAAATAAAATGCATGGTTGAGGGACAGTAACAGATACACAGGGCTGGAAGACATAAACAAAGGTAAGAAATGGAAGGTAAGAGTAGTTATCTAATCTCAAGGCACCGATCTACAGTTCTTAGCACCTCATAGGAACAAGTTATCCCCAGTTGGAGCCAATGTTGTAACCTAGGTCTGCATCCATGCCTATCCTCTCTCTTTTCCCTATGCCTTCATCAATTTCTCCTCTTAAGATGGGCTAAGTCAGTTTCCCATGTTTTGAGTGATTTGGTTCTTATTCGCTTATTTCCCGTTTGAGTCTTTGCGCATTTTTGTTTCTGTTTTTCCTGAATGATAAGTACATGTCATATTTGGTTCATAATGCTTTTCATCACGTTTTCCATTGATTGAGCTCACAACAGGTCTACCGAGCCCTTTTATATTCAAAAGGAACACCCATGGACAAACACAACAATTCAGAATGGTCATTTTTGGGCCCGGATTGTCAAAACGAATAGGGTAATTTTCAATGGTAAAGATCCATCAGGCCAATCAAATCAACATCTCTCATCCATTTGGGGGTGCATGATCGCGCAGAGTTTAAAACATCAAGAATTATCCAAAGTCTCGAACTCCCTAAGTAATTAACACGGCTTAAGCTCGAGTTAATTAGTGATAAGCACTGGCTAATCACTTCACAATATCATCACTTCAAGAGATTTTCATACTTCACAACTAGCCGAAGTCCCAAAGAGTTGAAGATTCGAAGTCCCAAAGAGTCTAACTAGCCGAAGAGCTGAACGATCTGAATTCCCGAAGTCCCGAAGAGCTGAACTAGTCGAAGAGTCGAATGAGCCGAAGAGTCGAACAAGCCGAAGGCCCGAAGTCCTGAAGAGCCAAACTAGCCAGAGAGCCGAAGAGCCGAAGTCCCGAAGAGTCGAAGAGCCAAAGTCCTGAAGAGCTGAGAGCTTGCCACGTCACTCTAAGCCCGTACTACTCCGGGAGAACTTTATGCCTCGCATTTGAAACTCCCAAAGCCCGAACTTTTGAAGTGAATCTAGACCATCCGTCAGCAAGGATGCATGGATGGAGATCAATCACTTCGACGATTTTCCTCCGGGAGATTTTGATGCTTCACATTTGAAACTCTTGAAGCCCGAAATTCAAAAATTCCGAAGTAATTTTGGACCGTCCATCAGCAGAGACACACGATAATAGATCATTCACTTCGAAGATTCTCCTCCGAGAGATTTTGATGCTTCACATTTGAAACTCCTAAAGCCCAAAGTGTCGGAGCCCGTTGAAACCATCATTTGAGACACGTGGCACACTCATCATTCATGACACGTGGCACTCATTCCGGGTCATTTGGTTATGACATTCACCCATTTCCATGTGACATGTGTCACCCTTCTTTCCATGACACATCAGCAGTCATGACATCATATGACATGTGGCCACCATGTCACTTCATAGATTTTCCTCCAGGATATTTTTCATGTTTCACATTCAAAACACCCAAAGCCTGAAAGTCTGAAGTGAATCTGGACCATTGATCCCAAGTCAATGAGAACTGTCGATTCTTGCAGTAGGTAAATATCACCCATATCACAGATCGTAATCAGAGCGACAACCATACTTCATTACAGGGATGAAAACTGCCCGAACGTTAATTTTCTAGAGAAGTCCTGCAATTGGAACCATGGTATTGTTGGAAGGGTACGTGGCAACTTGTGGGCGATTGCAGGCCCAAAAGTGGTGTGGACCCAAACCACCCTCAACAACTTCCACAATCACATGCCTAAATGACATCAGGTCACTACGTCACCTCCACTTATTCCACTCACTACCCTCGCTCCTCTCATGACCCGACACGTGTCCTTCACTCACACTCTCACGTACATACCACCCCTCTCTCGACTCGACACATGTATCCCTCACTACACGTCGCCAACCCCATACTCCCTATACCTCCATCGTATTCACACCTCCTCTCACCTTTTGACATCTGTCCTCACATGCCATCCACCCTCGCATCCACTGATCTCGCTTTCCTATTAGGTGCCCACCTCCACGTTTTCCTATTCACAACCAGTTCATCACAGTGAAAGCGAGGAGAAGGGTCAGTTACAATCGAGATAAAGTGCGCTTAGCTTCTGTAAGCTCAAACAAAGACAAAGAATTATGTCTCAGTCATAGGTCAACACAGATTGGTTCCATAACACTTCAATTGACTCCCTTTTCCTCAAGCAGAGATTTGCTCATGCAGCCAGTTGTCTCCAGTGGGATCCAACAGCTCGCAGGCATGCCATTACTCAACACAGAGCCTTGTTCTGTCACTCTGTGGCCTATTTTATGCCAATTCAGTTCCTCCAACACATGCATCAATTTCTGTCTCATAGACAATAGTAGTTTTAGTTGTTTAATTCCAACATTTTCTTAGATTAGATACAAGAGTGGTCTTCTATGTGTGATAAGAACCAATCTTGTTGATTAAGTCCAATATCTTAGTGAAGTTAATAATTTGTTTTACGAATAGTTACCTAAATTTAGGTCTCAGTCACCTAAGGACGAGAGCCTCTGCAACTCTTTTAAATAAATAGTTTTTGGATATTGTAAGGGTCAAATTTTTTGGGAAAGGATAACAATACATCATACTGGCTGGAATCATTCTACGCATGGATTAAAGATCTCTACTTGGTGAACATACTCTTGATGACAATGTTTCGTTCAAATCTTCATGTGTTTTTATTTTTATCTTGAATACAATTTTTTTGATTTGTGCAAAGTACATTTCATTTCCTTTCAACTATTGTATAACTTGTTTTTATTGATATGCAACCTGTCAAACAACTAATGCTTTGGTGAAGATTTGTTTTATTTGCAACCTGTGGGAGTAACTATATTTTCAATGCATGTTTAATGTCTTGAAATGATATTTTAAGTATTGAACTTCTTGCAACAACTTATTCATCGAGTAGTCTGTTGTTTCCCTTTGTTTTCTATTATTTCACTAGTCTGTCGTTAGTGTGCCACCAGCCAAGGAGGACCCTCATCCATATCATTCTGCCAACCCAACCTCCCTTTTGTCTTGATAGAATAACCCTCTGAACAACCAACAAAAATTGAAAGAAACGATCATTCTAAACTGATAGGTGGCCTAGCTTTGCCCTTTAGCAGTCAGGTGCAGACCTTAGGACCAACAATGACCTTTTATGACCTTGTAGTAGCTCCTTCCTCCAAAATACCTACAAAATATAAAATGTCTTCTACTATAATCTTGAACACACACTTAAGAATAAATGAAATTCATAATAGAAGAAATCTAGACCAGTCTCTTTCAATTATTCTCCAACAAATACAAATGAGGAGGAGCCCTCCTTGTATAGATAAGGCGCCTCACTAAACAATGGATGAATATCATTTGCTAGATACAAAACATGAGATCATACAACATGCTCAAGTAATACCATGGGATGTAATGTACCCAACCCCCAGCTGGTTCATGTCACAACTAAAAGGACTCATTAAAATTCCTCATACTAAATCAAAATGTAGAAACTAACACACGACATTAAATTCAAGTTCATTCAATTGTCCATACTCAATAAACACACACACACACACATATAATTACTCTTATTGTGCACAACAACAATTAAATACATACAACAACATTGAACCATAAAATAGAGACATGAATTCAACTTTCTACTCACATTAAGCAACATTAACCAAATATAACTCAAGGTAAAATGCACAACAATTATATATCAACATTTAACACATCAATACAACATGTCAGACCACTTATCTTATAAAAGTATGCAACCCCTTGCAGAGGACATACATTCCTCCCAATCATAGCCTTGTTGTTATAGATCTTAACAACAAGACAACCCCGTGTTGGGGATATAACTCCACAAGAGACAGAGGTCCCTAAAGATGGCTAATGTCCCCCCATTTCAACAATTAAACTCAGCTAATTCCATTCCACCAACACACTTCCTCTCAACCTGCACAACCCAAGGGATGTAATCCCCCTTCACTGTTTATAGTCCCTTAGGCCTTTCCACTCCTCTCTAGGGTTTCCAACATAGGTTGGACAATAATTCTACTTGTTGGGACTTCAGGAATTCTACACCCGCAACAAAAATTCACCCAACAGGGAAAACACATGCTTCTTGAACGAATTTCAAACAACTTGTCATTCCCAGGCACATGACCTATTTCTCCACGAAATTACTACTCCAAGTAGCAACCAAACATGTCCACAACATCTGCCTACAAGCTCCCACACTTAGAACTCCATTGTTGGCCAGAAAACTCCATGTAAAACAACTCTCTATGCAAAAACGTGAATGCATAATTTTGGTCTCCTACCCATGCAAATTTCCTCTCTTTCTCTTGCTTGCTTGACTTGCACTCTTCCCCAAGCTAATTGTACTCAGCCCCCATGGTCTCAATAACTATGGGAAGTGACTCTCACACCAACCCTCTTACATGAATTCGATGATTGGGCTCTAGAACACTCAACAACTAATGGAAGGTTCATGGCAAGGACAATTTAGAGAAAAATAGGAAATGGATTTTGGTTTAATAGATATGGGTAACTCTCCTCCTTTGACCCCTTCCCTCTCTCGTGGATACTTATCCCCCAATCTTCGTCTATGATTAATTTCATTCATTGTATTTCAATTTAAATCGTTTACATATTGGCTCTTGTCCATACATCATATTTATAATATACATTGCTTGGCTCTCGGCCATATTCTACATTTACAATACACATCACTAGTTTTAGGTTTAAAAATGAGGATGTTACATGGGAAAATACAATGAGTGCCCTCAAAACCATCAACAAAAACCTCTTGAGTAAAATTTCCCTCTATAAAATGCTCAATCATCAAAGAAAAGTCACACATGTGGTCCATAAGAGCTCATGCACAAGTGCACCCCTCCAAAAAAGTGCTAAAAACCTCCAAGAAATATGTGCATGGTCAACAGGAGGCCTAGGAACAAGGGCACCCCCTCAACAAACTCCATGAAGCAAGGCATGATAAGTCTAAAGGTAAGCTGCATGTAACACATGTGGCAAATAAAGTGAGTTGCTTCAATAGTAAATGGCACACGTGGCATCATAAGCAATGATCTTCATCAATAAGTGGGAAAAATGAGAAACAAACAACTCATATAAGGTCATAATAACCTGTAGCCACCTCATAACTGACCCCAACAACCTCACATGTGTGGTCAATAAGACACAATAAGCCATATGTGTGGGAATATATGTCCAAGAAGGCAAGTGTGCCCTCCAAGAGTGGTCAATGTGGAAAATGATGATGATGTGGAGTCCCTGTCATCATCTAATGCACTACCATGGATCCCAATGTAGTGACACACAATTGTGTGTGTTCTCACACCAACAATATGGAAACTCTTTTTCTAAATATGCTAAATGCTTGTTGGGGGTTGTTAGCTCATTACAACTTAGTTTGTTGTAAGAGATTGAATGTTCGACTTCTTCATGCTCCACTCTCCCCCCATGTTCCCAATGAATGACACACATCCCATTGGAAATGACACAGATCCCAATGTGGATAGATATGACTATATATAGGTACATGGATCCCATGGCAACAACACAAATCCCAATGCAATGTCATGGTTTCCAAGGTGAGCACACGAATCTCAAAGCATGGTACATGGATCCCAAGGCATAGATGCCACCCTCGATGCATGCATATAGGTCCCAATGCAAGGTACCCACTTACAGTGGTGGGTATAACCCCTTTCCAAGTCATTAAGTGATGCACACATAATGATTTATTATAGCAACAATATAACACAAGTTGATTTTAAGATTTGCATAAGTTTTATCATGGGAGGACAACCTTAACACTTATACATGTGACAAATCCTAAGACAAGAGGTATTTCCTAGATCACTAAGTTAAAGGTAGGTGATATTATGGATAAATAATGGAAGGGGAAGGGAAAACTTCATGTATTGACCCTCAAAGTCAAGTAAAATGATGTATAGGTCTTTATCTTGTCTGACTTGCTTTTCGTGAGCTAGGAATCTTCAATACATAAACCTTTAAGAGTGAGCTTTAGCTTTGAGTTACCATTTCCTTTGCAATGTTTCTTACTACCCCTTTCTTTCCTTCATTTATCAACTCCCTTTTCCTTAGATATGCATTGTTAAGGATGGGACTAGGGGCATTGGCCTCATAGCAAGGTGGCATAGCTCAATCTTTATCATTTTTGGATTTTAAGTTTTTTCATATATATTTGTTCTTCACCTCTATCCTTTTTTACTTTTATTTGAATTATGCTTTGTAAACTAAGTGTCTACTATATTAATAATATACAAAAATAATCACAGGTCTGGTTGTCTAAGCTCTTCCAAAATGGAAACTAGAGCACAAACAATTCTTAAATGACTATAAAAATGTGTCTGAATAAATCTTTGACATATTGCTATGAACTAGGACTCTCTAGAGGGACCTTTTAGAGCTCTAAAAACATGGAATGTGCTAGAAAAAACCGGGCTAGCATAAGTGACTATATTATCAATTATGTGGTGGTCTGAAAGGTCTAGCTTCTTTCTGGGTCTCTTGTTGCTTTATCTTTCCCTTGATATCTTCTTCATCAATGGTAATCGATTTGGCAATGGTTCCCTATGAACTCGAAGTGCCTCTGACGTCCACCGTATCCTCATCCTTGTTTGAGTTCCAATATGTCACCCTGAAACTAATTTCGAAGGCCACTCTACAAAGGAATATAAACTTCACTTCTAGTCTCCTAATTCTATGTCTCATTCTGATTTTCATCCTTATCCTCCAAAGATAGAACCACAAGGGTATTAGCGAGTAAAATTCTGTCGCCCTAAAAAATTTAGTGTCCCTCAATATTGTATAGCTAGTGTCCCTTAACCATTCCTGGAATTCCTTCTTAATGGTGTTCTTCAACATATGTTCGCTCCTCATCCTCACTCCGTTAACCATTTTCTCCATTTTTTTTTGGGTTTCAGGACTAATGATTTGATAGTACATTTGTTTGGCTTGTTCTGTTGCTTGTTCCACCCTTATTCCCATAGACCCAAGTTGAGTCCTCTTCTACACCGCTGGTCTTTGAGTTTCCTTGCGCTTAGATCCCCTTATGCTTGATTTCGGTTGGTTAAAGGCCTTGTTGTCACCCAATGTCTATTATATTTTCTTTACTTATAGAGAAGTAGTGTTACCGATGTTCTTTTATTCCTTTTAGCATTAATAGTTAAATACTAGACTGAATAATAATAGAAACATAAACAATAGACAAGAGTACACAAGAGATTTATCCAGGGAAAACCAAATGGGGGAAAAACCCAACAACCTTTATTAGATAGATCATGTCCACAATAGTCCAACTATACACCAACTCTCAAGAGAAATAGACATGAAAGAAAACCTAGCACTAGGTTAGAGCACAAACTAGTGCTCCCAATTGCAACAACAACACCATACAAGTAGAGTGCACCTCCTCAAAGAGATAGCGCACAAGAGAAAGCCTTCACCAAGAATAACCAATCTCCAAGATGTCGCAGTAGATGTTTCTCCTTGCCTCAGATTGGTGAGCCCTTCTCTAATGAGTGTGTGAGTGTGTCAAATGAGCTAGACGTCTCCCTTATTTATATTCTTTAAGTCACCTGCCTGGGCTGACTTCTTCTCTGGGAATTTTATTTTTCACTTTATTCTTTTCCTTGTGAGATAACTTCTCTTCTGGGGTATTCTTCTGTTGTTTAATGGTATTCCTGGACTTCAAGAATCTTCTTCTCTTCTAAGAAAGGTTGTCTAGAGGAAAGTTCCTCCCATAGCTACCAAAACATCAACACTCCCTCTTAGCTAAAGAGGTATCTTATCACGATGTCTTCATCTAGTAGTCCATTGACTACTCTGCAATCAACTAGTAGCACAAAGATACTACCATGCCATTAGTAGCTCAAATCATCTGTCACAGTCTCCATGACTATGCTGCGATCAACAAGTAGCACACAACTACTCCCAAACGATCTGGTAGTCTCCATGGAAATCATCTAGTAGCACACAACTACTACAATGCCATCCAATCTGCTTCAAAACCATAGTAGTACACAACTATTTTCCAGTGGTACACAACCACTGCCAATGGTACACACCCACCGCTATGGCAGTACACAACTATTGTCCAGTGATACACAATCACTGCTAGTGGTACACAACCACCATAGTAGCACATAACTACTGTCCAGTGATACATAATCACTTCCAGTGGTACACAACCACCATAGTAGCACACAACTACTGCCCAGTGATACACAATCACTTCCAGTGGAACACATCCACCGTAGTAGCACACAACTATTGTCCAGTGATACACAATCACGACTAGTGGAACACATCCACAATAGTAGCACTCAACTAATTCCGAGAGACACATAGCCTCCGTCAGTAGAACACAACCACCGTAGTAGCACACAACTATTGTCCATTGATACACACTCACTTCAGGAACATATCCATCATAGTAGCACACAACTACTGTCTAGAGACATATAGTCTCTGCCAATGGAACACATCCACCGTAGTAGCACACAACTATTGTCTAGTGACACACAATCACCGCCATAGTCTCATGACTATGCGTGTGATGTTTCTTCTCTCCCAATAGTCTTATTCACACCTAACCACTTCGCATGTCATAGGAAATACCAGTATCTGGAAAGTGCATTACCCCCTCAGTCACCTCACATGACTGATCTAGGGAACCCTTGGCTAGAGGGGTTAGCCGGATGGAGGAGAAACACCACACCTTCCTCTCAATGAGGGTAGGCATTCTGCATCACACCAAGCTTGTCTCTGAAGTACTCGTACTTCACTCTATACAGAGGCTTGGTGAGAATATCTACTATCTGCTCATCTGTGGATATGTACTGGAGCTCCACAACTCCTATCTGCACCATGTCTCAAGTGTAATGGTATTTGATCTCTACATGCTTCACACAAATTTGATTATCAAAATATATCAAAGTTGGCTTCAACTCTAGATCAAATAACCCTGCAAGCATCTTTCGAAGCCACACTACTTCACGATTTGCAACATTAGCAACTATATACTCTGCCTATGTTGTATCGAGTACCATTAACGTCTGTGTTTTTCTAGTCCACTGCACTCCCTGCCCATTCAGAGTCTTTATAAAATTGCAACTTCACATCTCCATTCAAGACATATCTCAATCCATACCCAACTGTACCATGTAGGTACCTCAACACATGTTTTTCTACTATCCAATGTACATGTCTAAGCTCAACCATGTACTGACTCAAAGTGTTCACTGCAAAACAATTTTCTGACTTGGTATTAACCATGTACATCATGGATCCGATCAAATTTCTGTACATTGTGGGATCCACCAAATATGAAGATGAATCATTCAAGAGCTTAAGATTTGTCAACATAGGTGTGGCCATTGACTTGCAATCCATCATCCCGAGTCTCTGCATGATCTCAACTGTATATTTTCCTTGACTAAGGAAAATATCATCTGGCCTTTGCCACACCTCCAATCCCAGAAAATAATGAATCATACCTAGATCCTTCATCTCTAACTTCGAAGTGAGATTCCTTTTGCACCCATATGTGATCTTCTTATCCCCTATAAGAAACATGTCATCAAGGGACAACCATCATCAAGCTCATCAAAATAACTGTCTGGCATATCCTGGCTTGGGTGCATGCTTAAGCTTGTACAAAGATTTCTTCAATATGCAGAGATGAGACTACTTCTCATGTATCTTGTGGATACTCTATGTACACTTCTTCTGGCTACTGGAGCAATAATCTTCTCCCTCTTTCTGGGAGAACCCTCTAGACACAAATCTTTCTTTATACTTCTATATGCTTCCATTTGCAACATGCTTAATATTGTCGATCCACTTGGAAGTCACCATTGACTTCCCTACTGGTCTCAGGGCCATTTTCCACACATCATTCTTCATGATGGGCTGATTCTCTTCCATCATGGCTTCCTTCCACACACTTGTTGCTTAGCAACGTCCTCATAAGTGGAAGGTTCAGAATCAATGATCTTCCTCATCAACGTCACATAGCTGGAAACTTATGTGGTCTCTTGCTCTTTTTGGAACTGAGGCAAAATCCATATCCTATCCCTTCTAACTGGTTGCCTCCCCTGTCACTGTAGCAAAGTCTATTGAAACAAGGAAATCCTCCCAAGAGATCTCCATCTCCTAGAATCCTCTGAATCTACTATCTAGCCTCCTCAACTCATGGCATCTGTCTGTCAGTCCTAGAAGATGTCTCTCTCTCCCACCTTAATATGAGGGGGAACTTCCTTTGAATGATCTAGTCTTCCTCTGAGTCAACTGACTCTCTCTGAGATCAGGCTCACTCTTAGTTTGCATGCTCCCTCTGGATCTTGACTCCCTCTAATTCTATATAATATATGGAGATATCTGCTCCCTTTGCATGTGTTGACCTTCTTTGAAGTTTGATCTCCTATGAATTGTCCCGGGGAGGATGCTCCTCCCTACTGGATCATGAGGGCCGACTCCCTTTGAACTCTAGCTCCTTCTAATCTGGTACTTGGTGGGGCTGCCTACCTCACCACTGGTGGATCCATCCTATCCTCCTCATGATATGGCTCATCAATGCCATATATCTATATCCCCCTTTGCATCCTAAAATGTATCACGGGAGCATGTTGGTCTCTTCCCAGTCACTATAATGATCTTGGGTAGGCCCTTCTAGCTCTACTGACTCTTCCTGATGATCTGAAGAGTGATAAACTAAACTAGAGGGATCTTTACGGTCATCTTTAGAGCCTTCTGCTCCTTACAATCAATCTCCATATGAGATACTCTTTATCCTACAAAAGTTCCTTTCTTGCCATAAATTTTTGAGTTTGTCCTCTTATCCTTCATTACATGAATGTGTACACTCATGTACACATCTCGATGTTGGGATAGTCTGCTCCATGTCTCAGCTAGAGATCATCTAATATGTTTCGTCCTGCAACCGTCATTATAGGTCCCTCTCAGAGCTATCACCTGTGACCTACCTGGAACAAGAGTAACAAAAATCAAGAACATCTCCTAGAGGAGATCAATTTCATCTTCCAAACAAGTGCATTATTAATACTAAACTATCAACATTTACTTCATGGCAGTTGTACCAACAATATTCAAGTGTTACTAAACATTTGATAGCAATAGAAATAATAGAACCCTAAAGACCGTTATTCTAGTTACAATACTTACTTAAGCTACAACAATATAAAATATCAAACCTGATATGCAAACCTCGAGTTTAGTTGATGTTGTCCCACTTGAGTTGTCTTCTATAGTTTCTCCTACTCCTAAGTCATGTGATTGGAAGCACCACTGTCTAGAAGACATACTCTTCATCCCGACTTCTGCTCTTTAGTATCAACAACACGTGCATGGTGCTTCTTCTTTCCCTTTTCATGTCTAAGAGAAAATTGTGTGGCATAATGTCCCATCTCCTTACAGTTGTAGCTTTTGATCTTTGATGCATCCTTCTTATAACGTGGTCTCTTAGATTTATTTAGACTGCCTTCTTCTCTTTCCTTCCTTTTCTCCACTTTAGCAGCAAGGGCTTGATTTTCATCATCATTTGTCTTCTGTGACTTGGATATCAATATGGATTTCTCTTGGGTACAATCTGCCCATAACTTGTTAAACTTGGGAAATTTGCTTCTAGTGCAGATTCCTTGAACGAATGGATCCCAGGAGGAAAGAAATCCATTGAGTGTAGTAGTCACAAGTTCAACGTCATCTACTGGATCTCCAATGGCTGCTAACTGGTCCTTGATCTGTGAGATCCTCATAAAATAATTGGCGACCGTTTCTGACTTGTTCATTGACACGTTTATGAGTTGATGCCTTAGAGTAAGCTTCCAGTTGGTAATATTATTTTCATAAAATCTAGTGAGGGCATCAAACATTTCCTTCGATGACTTCATTTTTGATAAATTAGGTATCATATGGTATTTTCTTGAGTCTGTCAAGATCCTCTTGGCCTTGAATTCATTCTTCCTAAAAATTTATTTGGCTTCTTCATCTTTAGGTTTTGGAAGTACCTGCTTGACATGATCCAGTAGCTCATTCTCTTCTAGAATGATAAGAACTCCATGCTTCCAAGATCTGAAGTTATCTTCTCCATCATATCTATCTTCAACTCTCATATTGGTTGACATTTTCATCGGTAGAAACCCTAGATCTGAGAAATTTTAAATTTTAGATCTTTCACAAAGCTGCAACCAGAGTGTTGCAGGGGGTGTGCTAGGGTAGGGAGAACTTCTTTGTGGTGAAAATAGTCCCAATGCCTTGGAACTAGTGCTCCATGATCTTGACAAAGTATTTCAATGCAGCTGCAAGGTATTGTTGCAACAATCTTCCTTCTAGTGGATAAACTGTTCTGAAGGTAACCAACTCTGGTTCCATGTTAGATTTTCTTTACTTATAGAGAAATAGTGTTACCAATGTTATTTTATTCCTTTAACATTAACAATTATATCATAGACTGAACAATAATAACAACATAAATAATAGATAAGAGTACACAAGAGATTTTTCCTGGGAAAACCCCAAATGGGGGAAAAACCCATCAACCTTTCTTAGATAGATTTTGTCCACAATAGTCCAACCATACACCCGCTCTCAAGAGAAATAAACAATAAATAAACCCTAGCACTAGGTTAGTGCACAAACTAGTGCTCCCAACTGCAACAACAACACCACACAAGTAGAGCGCACCTCCTCAGAGAGATAACACACAAGAGAAAGCCTTCACCAAGAATAACCAATCTCTAAGATGCTGCAGTAGATGTCTTATCCTTGCCTCAGATTGGCACACCCTTCTCCAATGAGTGAGTGAGTGTGTCAAATGAGCTAGACGTCTCCCTTATTTATATTCTTCAAGTCACCTGCCTGGGTTGACTTCTTCTCTAGGAATCTTATTTTTCACTTTATTCTTTTCCTTGTGAGCTGAATTCTCTTTTGGGGTATTCTTTTGTCGTTCAATGGTCTTCCTAGACTTCCAAAACCTTCTTCTCTTCTAAGAAAGGTTGTCTAGAGGAAAGTTCCTCCTGTCGATACAAAAACATCAACAATGTCAACTTAGTGGTTACCACAACACTCAATTCACCTTCCATACTATACCTCCTACACATACTGCTAATAGGATGGACACTTATGAACCCCACCATAGACATTGTCTTTAGCTCCCCGACCACGAAAGGCCTACAATTCTCATGTCCTCCCACTATAACATTCCCCTCCAACTACTTTGTTGTAGATATGATCAATGCTAGACAACCTTGGAAAGGGAGCACCCACAACCAAATGTTATGGGTCACAAAAGAAAAGCAAACCTCTCGAGTGTTTTCATTGACCAAAACCAACACCGGGCTAGGAGTTAAAGCCTTATCCCTTGTTGGAAAGATCTCATAGGCCTTCTACTTTGGTAAATACCAACTAGCCCCAAATGTTTCCATAATCCCATATTCACTCATCATTGCAAGTTCCTTGTTGTTCCATAATGCCCTGTGAGTACTATCCATTATGGAAAAATTAGGTTTTCGAGTGCCCATTTCCTCTATTCGTCTTTGCACATTTTTTCGGTCCTGTTTGCCCGTCCTTCCTTCTTGAGTCTACATTGTGGTTGTGGGAGGGAGGGAGGTGAAGTTCCTCCCACTACTAGTCTTTCTTGTACTTGCATTCCCCTCTAGTCAACAACTATCTGCGGGGGCTCATAACTACATGAGGTGGCGGCTAGACTTATCATGTGTGAGGTTTAGGCCCCACCTGTCACCACTCAATCCAAGTAAGCCTTAGGATTTCTTAGCTAGACCTTACTACAAGACATATGATAAATAAAACATGATCAAGGATAACTTTTTATGAATGAGATGGAAATGAATGGGGAAGATGTAAAGTGTTATGCACGGTGGGGGTATGGAGCATGATATTGGGTACGTGTTATATTCTTTGCATGACCAAACCTAGTGTCTGCATTGCACCAAGTGCACGAGGGGGGTCATAAGGGGGTGTGATCTCGCCTAAATTTTTTTGGTGTTTTTTTGCATCTATTTTTAGTGGTTTTTTCAGCATATGGTTTTCATTGATGGTTTTTTAATTCCGGTTAAGGAATTAGGTTTGTTAACTAATATGAGTCAATGGATTAGGGGTTTTGGATGCCACGAGATCTTATATATATATATATTATATTGTAAACAATGAAGACAAATGATGAATACAAGATTAGAGGTGTGACTCTAAACGGGTTTCTAGTTTTCCCAATTTGGGTTTCTAGGGTAAAATCTCTGTGTAATGTGTGTGTGAGCCATTGTATATATTTTTTTATTATTAAGAATCCATTTGCAGTAATTTATTGTATAAGATTAAAATCTACATTTGATATCAGAGTTGTTATTGGCTTCAAGTGGATTCCCTTATGGCTAAGGGTTTGACTTAGGTCCGTGATAAACCTTGTTATAGTGGGAGATCTATGGTATCGATTCTTTAGGTGAAAAGAAATGGTAAGTCGTTCGAAGATAGAGATCGAGAAATTTAATGGGAAAAGTTTTGAGCCATGGAAGCTCAATATGGAAGATCTATTGGTGGACAAAGATTAGTGGGTTTTTGTGGATCAAGGTCCTGCACCTACAAGAACGTCAAGGAAATACTGGGCAAAGTTGGATCGAAAGGCAAAGAGAACAATCCAGTTGTATCTCCCAGAATCAATATTACTGAAAGTGTCAGGGGAAGCTACAACTAAGGCTTTGTTGAATAAGTTATGGGATTTGTATTAGTCTAAATCCACTGTAAACAAACTGTTCCCGCGGAAGAAGTTGTAAAACCTGAGGATGAAGGATGGAGACTCAGTGATAGTGCATCTTAATGCCTTCAATATAATGGTAAGTAAGCTATTATCTGTTGATATTAAGATTTTTAATGAAGTTAAGTGTAACAATTTATTGTGCTCTTTACCAGAATCATGGGATGGTCTAGTTGTGGCCATAGGTAGTAATACAACTACTTTAAATTTCAATGATGTGTTCTTATCCTTGTTGTTAGAGGAGATGAGATGGAAAAACATGGAAGGACAGAGCACAAATGCCTTATTGGAAAGAGGATTCTTCCATGAAAGAAATAGATCTAGGTCCTCAAGTGGGAGATCTAAATCTCCCGAAAAATTTGTAAAGGTATGTTGGAGATGTGGAAAAGAAGGGCACTACAAGAAACAATGTAGATCCAAAAGTGTTAAGAGAGGGAAGGGATCCGACGATGCTCCTTCTACAAAAGAAAAAACCTCCATGGATGAAGGAGGGAATGTGTACTTAGCTTCTTCAAGCACAGATGCAGATCATGAGGCATGGTTGATTGACTCATGTGCATCCTTTCATATGACTCCTCACATGGAGTGGTTATGAAAATATGAAAGGTATGATGGAGGTGATATTTTCCTAGGTGATGAATTGATAGCCAAAATCATAGGAAAATGATAAGTCAAGTTGAAGCTCATGGATGCAAGGATTAGAACACTCCTTGGTGTTCTGCACATCCTAGGATTGGCCATAAATTTGATTTTTGTAAGCAAAATAGACGATGCAGGGGTAAAAACAGTGTTTGAGAAAGAAACCTACATGATGGTTTAAGGGGAAATGGTGTTGCTGAAGGGAGTTTGGATTGGAACCTTGTATAAGCTGCAAGGAAGCACTATCATTGAAAGGTGCAACAATTCCATCATTCCCGAGATTAGAGATGAAGAAGAAAAATCTCCTACAATCTCTGGAGAAAAGACTATGTTGTGGCATCAAAGAGTGGGAGATATTGGAGAGAAGGGACTTCAAGTACTACATGGTAAAGGTATGGTTGAAGGTATGTATAACTACTCTCTGGATTTTGATTTATGTGAACATTGCGTATATGGGAAGCATAATCATGTAAGATTCCCCTCTGGTGCAACGAGGGTAGAGGGAATTTTACAGTTGGTACACAATGATGTGTTTGGACCTATGTCAGTTCCATCACTGGGAAAATTTATGTACTATGTATCATTTATAGATGGCTTCTTGAGAAATACATGGATTTATTTTCTCAGGAAGAAATCTAAAATCTTTGACCAGTTGAAAGAGTTTAAGACACTCATGGAGAATCAAACAGAGAAAAGTATTAAGGTGTTGAGGATGGATAATGGTGGAGAATTTTGGGGAAATGAATTCGAAGAATTATGTAAGAAGTGCAGTATAACAAGGAAAGATAATACTCCATATACACCTCAGCAAAATGAATTTGTAGAAAGGATCAACATGACGATGCTGGAAAAAGAAAGGTGCATGCTCAGTGGTGTCGAGTTAGGACAATAATTCTGCATAGAGGTAGTGGGTACTGCATGTTACTTGATCAATTAATCACCCTTATCAACTTTGGATGACAAGACTCCACACGAGGTATGGACTAGTAAGAAACCCTCTTTGACACATCTCAGGGTATTTGGTTGTGATGTCTATGTTCACATTCTAAAGAAAAACATGAGTAAGCTAGATAAAAGGTTGAGAAGTGTATCTTTATTGGGCATAGAGATGGTATGAAAGTTTATAAGCTTTGGAACCCAAAAAACAAGAAGGTAGTTTATAGCCGATCTGTGGTATTTAGGGAAATGAAAGATATTGTCAAACATGAAGTCCTACCAAGGAAGGAAGATGCAGAGAAAACATAGTTTGAGTTGAAGGATAATGAATCAAACTCTACAGAAGAACATGAATAATAAGAAGAAGATCCTCATACTCTAGTATCAAGGATATCAATCCGGGAAATAAAGCAACTGAAAAGGTATACTCCACCTGATTTTCGTTCAAATTTTGATTTTTTTATTACTGAAGATTATCCTAGAACTGTTAGTGAGGTAGTGGATTCATAGGATGGAAAACTCTGAAAAAAGGCCATGGTTGAAGAAATGGTAGCCTTAAACAAGAATGAGGTTTGGGACCTAGTGGAGTTTCCGTCTGGAAGAAATCCCATTGGCAACAAATGGGTGTTTAATAAGATTCTAAATGTAGAAGGAAAAGTGGAGAAATACAAAGCTCGCTTAGTAGCAAAAGCTTATTCCCAAGTAGAGGGAACTGACTTTGGTGAATTTTTTTCTCCTATTGCTAAGTTAACTTCTGTTAGATTTCTTTTATTTGTTGTTGTTGCGTTTGATTTTGAAGTAGAACAGATTGATGTGAAGACAACATTCCTACATGGGGATATGGAAGGATAAATCTACATGAAGTAGCCATAAGGTTTTGATGTGAAGAGAAAAGAAAGAGCTAGTATGCAGACTGAAAAATTCCCTATATGGTTTAAAGCAATCACTGAGGATGTCGTATAAAAATTTGATACTTATATGTTGGGACTTGCCTTCCCAAGGATCAAAGTTGATGATTGTGTGTATTTCAAATTAATCAGTGATAATATCATTTATTTGGTCTTGTATGTCGATGATGTGTTGTTAATAGGAAACAACAAGGAGATTATCCAGGATGTGAAAACTCAGTTGTCCTCTAAATTTGACATGAAGGATCTTGGTGCTACAAATTTTATTTTGGGCATGGAAATTAAAAGAGATCAAGCAAACATGAAACTCTGGTTAAATTAGAGAAAACACGTTGAGACAATATTGCAGAGGTTTAATATGTAGGAATGTAAAAAAGTCAGGGTTCCTATTCCTGTAGGTGTAAATTTATTTGTAGGTCAATGTCCCAAGACACATGAAGAAGAAGAGAACATGTCCCATGTTCCATATGCTAGTGTGGTTGGTAGTTTGATGTATGCAATGGTTTATAATAGACTAGACATTGCACATACAATGGGAGTTTTGAGTAGGTATACGTCAAAACCAGGGAAGGAGCATTGGATAACAGTAAAGGGGGTTTTTAGGTATTTGTGTGGCCCTACTAGTTATGGATTGTCTACCAAGGAAGACCAGGATTGGACAAAGTGTTGTATATACATGACTTTGTTGATGCAGACTAGGTTGGAGATATGGATTGTAGAATATCTACAAGTGGGTAGGTGTTTAACTTGTTTGGAGGAATAATCATTTGGATGAGAAAAAGACAATCTGTAGTGGCACTCTCAACTACATAAGTTGAATACATGGCAACCACTCATGCAATCAAGGAAGAAATATGGTTACAAATATTGTGTTCAGGTATTGGGTTGGTACAACAAGTTGTAAGGATAGAATGTGACAGTTAGAGTGCACTCTTCCTAGCGAAGAAACTGACTTATCATTCAAAGAAAAAACATATTGATGTTCAATATCACTTTGTGAGAGACATGGTTGAAGAAAAAAATGTGTTGTTGATGAAGGTGGACACTTTGAAGAATGTTGCATATTCATTAACAAAATCCATGAGCACTAAGAAGTTGTCTTGGTGTAGAGGATCTATAGGAATTGATGCTCTGGATTGTTGACTATGTAACCATGAAACCCCTTGTATGCAAACAAAACAACAAGTGGGAGAATGTTGGGTGTGCGTTATATTCTTTGCATGACCAAACCTTTTGGCAATTTTTTGCATCCATTTTTAGTAGTTTTTTGACACATGGTTTTTGCCAATGGTTTTCTAATTCTGGTTGAGGAATTAGGGTTGTTGACTAATCGAGGTCAATGAATTAGGGGTTTTGGATGTCATAGGATCCTATTTATATTTTATTGTAAACAATGAAGATAGATGATGAATAAAATATTAGAGGTACAACTCTAAACAAGTTGTCGGTTTTCCTGGTTTGGGTTTCCAGGGTAAAATCTTTGTGTAATGTGTGTGTGAGCCATTGTATCTTTTATGTTTTTATTAAGAATCCATTTGCAGTAATTCATTGTACAAGGTTAAAACCTACACACACTACATCAACCTGATCACTAATAGTACAACCTGACTCAATATTTGACTACACTTCTAAAGGATAATTCCCCCCCTATAATACAATGAGGCAAATAGTAAATTTTTTAATGTTATGAAGTGTTGTTAGATCACACTTTATTGTTTACCACATTCACAACCATATTTGAAGTTATACCACCATGTCTAAGTAGAAAACCCATACATGAGATCATAACACAACAATAGAAGTGAACAAGCTAAACCAAAGTACCATGACCATGTGCAATAGAGCATAGTGTATCAACTACGAGTGCATGTGTCATATGAGGTGTATGAGAGAAGAGTTGATATACCATGGCTGAATCATTTCATGAGGAGTGAGGCAAGACCATCATATGTATGGATGAGAAACTAAAAGAGTAAGTATGAGTTCAGAGAATATGAGCAAGAGAGCTCATGTAAGTTGCAACATCACACCCATTAAGAGGGTTCCTCTAGAAGTAGTTACCCTTGAGGGGGTAACACTCCATTAGTATATCTTTCCACTTCATTAAATAATGTTTATACTTGTTTTGAAATATTTTTTTCTCCAACAACATTTATATTCCTCAATATTTGTATCATCTAGCGAATCTCTTTATTCTCTTCTTATTCTATCTTGGTTTCTCCTTCCTTGGACAAATACAGTGCTAGAAAAACATAGGTCTCCAACATCAAAGATGGGTGAAATGGCAATCTCCTTTGGCAATTCAACTTCATAATTATTTTCATCAATTTTCCTTTGAATTGTTTGGCCCTATCTTACTGATATTTGACATATTGTAGGTGCCTCTAGGATAGCTCTCCTTCCCTAAGTGAATCATCGCATGGTATTTTACTTCAAATCTTTGCTATTGGTAATGTGCATTTGCACTCTACTTTTCACATGGTTTTAGATAAATTATTTTATACTCACACATAAGTTAGTTACACATCTACTCTACAAATGCCTATACATCATTAGTCCTTTTCCTTTCCTTAAGAAAATTAACCAATTTTGTCATGTCCTCGACATCCATTTGATATAATATATTGAATGTGATACACCCTATTGATTTATTCCATGAATTATTATATGAAACGTTTGCCTATGTTAACACTTGATCTTGCTACTTTAGTTTATTTCTATTGAAATATCTCAACAATTTCCTACACTTTGGGTTACCACCTTAGTTTGACCATATGTTTTAAGGTACCACATATATTATAATAAGCAAAAACATAAATATTGTAGCAAATACCAACTGAACAATAAAATATAGAGAATCACAACATAAAAAATGATACCTTTATTGATAGAAAGCCAAGTTCACTTGCCTCTTTGAGGGGGAAACCTCCAATAGAGAAAAGCTCTATTACAATGATTCTTAAGACAAGTCTTTGTCATACCTTCTACTCCTATTTATACTAATTCTATCTTCTAAACAACATTATAGAGGAAGATCTTTCTAGAAGCAAAAGCTTATATTAAGTCTCTTTACATTAGAATTGTTCACATTATTAAATAGGCCCTATTAACTAATGTCGGCCTTTATTACATGTAAAACATATTATTCTACCTACGTAGGGGTTAGGAAGGTTAGGTCCCTAACATGCCCCCTCCCTTGAAGAACAAACTTGTCCTTAAGGCTTGTGATGAGGAAATTGTTGCAGAATGGTATTCGACTCCCAGGTGGCATCTTCTGGAGTTGTATCCTTCCACCGAACTAACACTTCCTTCATGGTGCGCTGATAGAGATGATGCTCTTGTTGGTCCAAGACTACTTGTGGCTGCAACCAAATGGAACCTTCTTCATCCACCTCAGGGAGACTGGTTTGAGTTTGGCACTTAGTTCCAATCACTTTATTTAAGCATGAGACATGAAAAACATGATGCAACTTAGAATGACTCGGCAGAGCTAAATGGTAAGACACAAACCCCACACACTAGAGAATGGTATAAGGACCATAAAATTTGGGTGCAAGTTTATGATAATGTTCTTCTTTGAGTGAATTCTGCTTATAAGGTGCTAGACAAAGAAACACTTGGGCCCCTTCAACGAATTGACATTCAAAATGACCCCGATCTGCTTGTTGCTTCATGTGATTCTGAGCCATGACAAAATTTTCTTTGAGGTTATGAAGAATGGCCACTCAGACTATAATATTGTTGTCAACCTCTTGAACCTTGGAGACACCTGGCATGTAGGAAAGAACCAATGTCGATTTTTTCCCATAGACTGCTTCAAAAGGAGTCATGCGAGTGGCAGTATGGTAAGATGTGTTGTACCACCCTTCAGCTAGGGGTAACCACTAAGCCCATTGATTTTGTATATCAGATGAAAAACACCACAAATATGATTCCAAACACTTGTTAACAACTTCATTTTGTCCATCAGTTTTGGGGTGATAGGCGGTGCTGAGATGAATTGGGTCCCTGTTAACACATAATATTGTATGGGTAAAAAAAATTCACCTTAGTTTTGTTCTTTGAGTCATAAGGTTTATAGGACATAGGTGTTGAGTCTTTATGTTGTAATCATAAGTTAGATTTGGTTTCAGAATGAATAAGGCTATGTATATCCTTGGTCTAAAATTTGAGCTATGAGATTGTTATCATGACAGTTAAAAAGCCTCATGAGTCATACCTTTGGTTTTTTATATCATTTCCTTGACATGTCATACATCTAGGCTGTACTCAAAGTCTCCCCTTTGTCACTATAAATCCATTCAAGTGTGCAAGCTATATTTGAGTTGGCGTTGCGAACTAGTTAAGGAAGAGGGTTGTGGGTTGGATAGGTTGCAAGAATCCTGGTGCAAATTCAAAATTACCAGCATCAAACTCAGGGTCATCAGGTACTCCATAAGCCTTTTTGTCTTGTTTGGAGGCCAGGAAAGGAGTGTGGCCACTTTATTTTACTTTGGTGCTACGAACTGGCACAAGCGCTGCGAATTTAAACAGGCGCTACGAAATGCGCTACGGAATGTGCTGCGGAAACTCTGTTCTAAGCCTGCTGAACTGATATTTTTGACCAACTGACTTCTAGGAGGATTTTCGGGTGAACCATGATGAATTTTCAAAATCCAAAGGAGGTTATTGTCAAGCACGGACCCATGAACATTAAACTCTTTCATTTTTCACACATGTGTCACAGATTAGGAGATTCAAAGGTATCTTTGAGCCTTGTTTTTTTAGTTTTCATGATTTCTTGTTTGAGACATGTTTTTGAGACATGTATCCTGACCAACTGGAGATGAATTTCAAGAAACTGAGAGATGTTTTTCTTTAGAATGGTCTTATCTACAAAACTATTCTCATATTTTACACAACTGTTATAGTTTGAGAATTACAAGTTGAACTTTGAAGCCTATTTTTCATAATTTTGCCTCGTGAAAAGCAGGAAATCAGTTAAAAAGTGTCATTCTCTGTTTGTAACTATTTCTGTTTTGGGAAAGGGGTTGCAGTTCAAATTGGTGAGCTGGAAAGGACATATAGTGCTATATATTTTATGGTACAAGAGTAGAGTGGGGTTAGAAAGAGATAATGGAGGGGGCAGAGTAATAGAAAATGAATTATTTTGTTTTTGCAGCTCTGTATACCTCATTGAAGAGCATGTATTTCAATTGATGTTGCTAATACTAATATGGAACATATTTATTTCCTTTTTCTTCTAGTTTTTGGTTATGTGTGAAGGATTCATGCTATTGTTTTTATGCAACAAAGGATTTGATTGTGTGAAGGCATCACTGTAAACTTCTTTTAATTCCTAAAGTAGGAGGATCTTTATTTCTTGAATTTTCTTTAGGGATTAGTCAGTTGGACCAGATGTATACCTGCACTATTCTCTTTATGTTTCTTCCTCATTCTTCTTTGTGAATTTTATCTTGTCGCTGTTCAGATTTGGATTAGAATTTCTCTATGGGAACATGGTTTGATGTAGGCATCATTGTTCATTGATGAACAATTGTTATTAGCTCCCTCTCACCTTTCAAAAACACACTTGTTGTTACAACCACCATTACAAACCTATTTGATGGGTACTGGGCTTATCCTCTAGCAGTCTGAGGGTGACTCTCAGTGCTAACATTTTTGGCGTCATTTCCAGGGACGAAGTTGAAGATCTTCCTTGGGTTGTATGACACAGATTACCACCAATTCTTGATGGTGAGGAAGGATTGGTGACAGAAAAGACTACATTTTTTCACCATGGCAACTCCACACATTTGAAGAACTTGTTGGTGATTCAAATCAGTTACAGAACTCCACTGAGGAACGAGCTCAAACAAAAAATGGGAGGAAGACACATGAAGTCCAGGTATCAAGATGTTAGTTTCCTTCAAGAGATCATATTCTTTTTAATCAGTTCTTTCTTTTCCTTTCCTTCATATGTCAGGAGAATCATACTTTGCTTCATTTATTTCGATGACCATAAAACCACTACTGTATATCCCTCTTTGAAAGAAGAAGATATGCATGCTTCTTACATAGTTGATGTTAAACCTAGCCCTTCATCTAAAACGTATGAGAATTTTTTTTATATTCAAATCCTTCCTAAACATGATCAGCCTTGTAACCATGTGAATGATACAACCGATTCACCACCTCCTATGATCATAGTACCATATTCTACCACCACTGCTAGAATTTGCAATCAGTCCACTGAACCTCACTTTCATCCCACTACTGTCCAAACTAGAATCAAAGTTAAGATGTTTAAACCCTTAATGCTACCATATCATCTTCATCCTTATCCTCTTGAATTCTTCAAGTATCTTCCTTGGTTTTCTGGAGAGGATCATGTTACAACTGAGAGGCATTTGGGAGCCTTTAAGAACTTTGTTGATCAGGTTGAGATAGTACATGAAGATGTTACCATGAGATTGTTCTCCAAATCCTTATTTGGAGATGCTGCTGTGTGGTTTAAAGGTTTGGTAGCTGATTCTATTGGTTCTTGGACCGAGCTATGCAACATATTTTTAAAGTATTGGGGTGAGAACAAGTCCCTGGATCAGTACCTCACTGATTTTAATGCTTTTAAGAGAGGGGAAGAAGAAGCTATGGATTTCTTCAACAAAATGTTTTACAGAGTTTATCATAGCATGCCATTGGAGATCTGGATTTCCGAGGCTGCTGCCATGGTGTACTATTTAATGGCTCAACATTAAGAGCCTTTCCATCTCCCGAGAGAAAGAAAATCTTCATCTTTAAGAAGGTTGTTTGAAGATGCAGAGGAATTCGAGGAGAATATCCGGGCTTGCAAGCGGATTCAAGCTCAAACATACTTTGAAAATTTGCATGCACATGAACAAAAATACTGTGAGTATATTTCAGATTTGGAGCAACAAGAATGTAAGTATGAATCAGATTTGGAACAACATTTGACAGTTTCTTCAAAGTTTTCATATTTTTCTACGGATTGTGATGTACATCATGCTTATGTTTGTTTTCAAAATCAGTTTGAGCATGCAGTGGTGGATGATTGCATAGATGACTATATGTTTTTAGTTGATCATAGTCAGAATGCTTTAAGTCCTTCTATGCAATTATCATATGATCATGTTTATGAAGAGGAAACTGCCATTCTTGATGATCAAGAGCTACTCGTGAAAGCACAGGGAGATCATCTCTTTCTTAGCAAAGGGGAATTTATGCAATTGAAATCATCTTTTCTCAATCAATAGTTTTGTGACTGTTGTTTTGAGGATTCAATAGCAATCTTGTTGGAGTCATACTTTTCAGATTCTCTGAAAATTTCAGATTTAGCATTTCACCTACATTCGTGGGTGAGTATGGATTTATGAAAGAGTCTATATCGATGCTGTTATGTTCTTGTTATTATTCACTAATCAATAGCAAAGACAATATCATTTCAATCTTAAAATTACTTGAATGGTTGTTGTGGAAGTCTGTCTTTACCTGATCAAATTGGAGATCTGGTTAGAGGTAGGGTAGTGTAGGAAATAAGCTCACTTCTCGAGCATTTGATTTCCTTCAGTTTGCAACAGGTTTATCAGTCATTTTGCTTAAATAAGTGGTAGATTTTGGCAGTGTTTCAGAGGTTAGTTGCATAGATGATTCCATATCCCAATGGATAAGGCAACTGGAACTGCATGTTCTTGGCAGCTCACAGGGAGCATGCCATCCCCTATGGAGCCAGATGTTAACACATAAGATTGTATGGGTAACAAAAATTCACCTTAGTTTCGTTCTTTGAGTCATAAGGTTTATAGGACATAGGTCTTGAGTCTTTAGGTTGTAATCATAAGTTAGATTTGGTTTTAGAATGAATAAGGCTATATATAGCCTTGGTCTAAAATTTGAGCTATGAGATTGTTATCATGATAGGTAAAAAGCCTCATGAGTCATACCTTTGGTTTTTTATATCATTTCCTTGACATGTCATACATCTAGGTTGTACTCAAAGTCTCCCCTTTGTCACTATAAATCCATTCAAGTGTGCAA
>SNQJ01S0073002.1:0-12001 GCA_010110895.2 Picea sitchensis | reverse complement strand
TGGACCCAACCCTAAAATAAGGAAAGTGGGGCCAAGTGACCTAGAATATGTTTTTAAGGAAGCTACTTGGAGAGTATAAATAAGAGGCAAGGCTCTCGCATTTGAATCACACTTGAGAATATTGAATATCTATAGGTGTCTGAGGTTTACAAATGATATATAATCCAAAATTATGAGGAAAGTGAAGAAAAGAAGGCCGAAATACAAGGAAGGATAAATTCTTTTGATGGTGCTTTCTAAGGATAAATTCTTTTGATGGTGCTTTCTAAGGCCGAAAAACCCTTGGGTCTCATTCTGAAGAAATCATTATCAAATCAAGGCTAGGAGATGACCTTTATATCTCTCGGATGATGTTCTTAAGAACCTTCAAGTATCCACTTTAAGGTTTTATCTTTAAATAGGTTTGCATAAAAGTGGGACCCTCAGTATATGTAATTCACCTTACCTAAGAAAGAAGAGATTCATCTATAAAAACTTGGATAAGAGACGAGTTAATCATATTGGGATGTATTCTTTTACATTTTCCTCTCTTCAAATGAGATCTAAACTATGCTTATATCAGTTTTATTTTAAAGGTAATGTAGCTAGGGGGGGCTATTAGTCAAAGTCATTATGAAAACTCTTGGCCACTATCCTATAATCATATTAGAGTCACATACAACTCTTTCTCCTAATTATGATCCACAACAGATTGGATAATACTTAACATCAAATCACTAACAGATCTAATCCATTACTCGTGACTTCACTTTGCCATCATAACTAATTTGCCATGGGTAAGAAGTGTGAAGCATAGGCCAGGAATTTTATATTGTATACCACGTTACTTAAAATAAAAGTTAAGGAGTTGAAGAAGGGTGGAACATCAGGGAATGCTTGATCGAGTGAGTATTACCATCAATTTTGAAATTTTGAAGATCATTGTTGCAGGAGGACATGCAATGGATAAGGCATGGGGGAAATGTTGAGCCTCATTTTTGTCACCTCCAATTTCCTTATCTTGTCCCATATCCTCACCAATGTTTCCTCATACATATGCACTATGTTTCTATTTTCCTCAAAAGATATGTCTTTTAGCCATTATTGTGTACATATGACGTAACTTATGTTTAATCATGATTTATGATGATTTATTAATGATTTGGAATGAATATTTGATGTTTTAAGCTCTCTATTTACTTTGAATGATCTAAGCAAACCTTATGAAAACAACCCCTATTCATATGGTACCTATTTCGACATTTATCCAGTACTTAGCTCGTCCGGTACAAATTCTCCGCTCATCCAGTACCAATGTTGTGCTCATCTCATACCAGCATCAAC
Source organism: Picea sitchensis (assembly GCA_010110895.2). Taxonomy (NCBI): domain Eukaryota; kingdom Viridiplantae; phylum Streptophyta; class Pinopsida; order Pinales; family Pinaceae; genus Picea; species Picea sitchensis. Next base: position 10,678 of record SNQJ01S0073002.1, on the reverse strand, counting down.
AACCATCTGGTACCAGATATAGTTCGAAATTTTGGAAAGACTCTATAGGAAAAGTGGGGACATGGGTTTTTTCCAGAACGACGTCTACATGCGGAAAAGTGTGGCAAAAATCACCCATCTCACACGTGTGGACCTCCACCTCAAGGGGAATGATTGTCCAAAAAATAGCAAAAATACGAATCTGCCAACATGTGCCTCGATTTCCATGCAGATGAAATCGGATCTAGAAATTATACGAAGTGGGGTTTTTCTATAATGTGGAAAATTGAGTAAAACATGGGCACTTTTCCAAAATTCTAATTTTTTTAGAAGATATGGGTGGATCTCTAACTCGAATTTGCCCAAACTAATGAAAAACCCCAAATTTTTGGATTTATACAAAAATTGTACAATTTTTTTTTTGAGTTTGGGCATTTGGTTTCATCCATTCCTCCATGGATTTTATGTATAAATAATACCTCATAGTTCTGAGGAAAAGAGAGGAATTGTTATGTTGCAGATTGGATTTTGAAGAGACTCTTTTTTTAAACCTACTTGTCGAAGATTAATGTAAGTTTCAATTCAATGATCTTTTGTTTCTTTTAGAATTTATCATATGTTGATCTAAAAGATTCCATGTTGGCGTCAACAAAGACCATTGATCCATCTTGGTAAGCTCATTGCAAATTATTAGTATAGATTTTTATTTCATGTAATTGTTATTTTGATTTCACTATTAGAATTTATTGCAAAGTGTGGCATTACAAGAACAGTTGGATCTCCATATTTCACCATACATGAGATTATAATGGAGAATCCCACTAAACTTAGCTTTATTTTCCATAATTGATTAGATTACACTTTGAAAACACTGACACAATCAAGACCTCCATCTCTCACCATACATGCACCTACAATGGAGTGTCTTCCTCTACCGGTTATTTCTTTTAGAATTGATTGATTCTTTCTTTTGAGAATATGCAATGTGTTAATTGTTATTAGTATAGATGTTGCAGGGGACAGAGTCAAAGTTCATCTTTCTTCTTCATGAGCCTACAATGAACAAATTAGTCACTTGAGCAAGAGCTTAAATCATATGCTTGTCTATGAGTTTTGCTTTCTAAATTTTGAATTGTGTGAAGGGTGTTATTTTTAAAATGTGAAAACAAAGTATTTGGTTTGAAAGTGTTTTATTATGTCGGATATACCCATCAGACATAGATAAACCACCTATTTCCGGCAAATATAGTGTAACAACTCTATTGATTATGAACTGCGGTCGATAATTTATGATTGGTAATATATTACACATATAATTGCACCAACAAACGGTTCCAGAGTGTTACTCAACTTCCCAAACTAGACAACATTCAATCTCTCAGAGGATTCCCAACACCCATAGCAATCCAAGTACCCAACTATATTCTACCCATCTTGCACAACCCAAGAGAATGTACCCCCACCCTTTTGTGCCATGCAGTCCCTCAGGAAGTCCTTCTCCTTCCAAGGATCCAATGTAGCTGGTCCAGAATATCCATGTTGGAAATATCATGACTCATAGTTGTGAGCAAATATCGACATAGACCACGCATGTCAAACATGCAGGTCTTGATTCATGTTTGTATTACACCAGTAGTCTCTACAACCAACAAAATCATGGTTGTTCTTCAACAGTTTGTTTTCCCTTCCCAAGCCAAACGCAAATGAGGAAGACCAGTGTGGTGAAAGAGTGAATGGAGTGAGTCTCCACGAGAGGTGTGAAAAATGAACAAGTGTGTGAATGAATGCATGAACAGGTGGAGCGCCCAACATTAGAATGAGAGGGAGAATGGGAGTGAGAAGAGAATGATCGAGGAACCCCCCAACAAACCAAGGACGGGTTTATGAAATTCTTGGGAATCAAGAACCTCATGGACTTCCCCCAAGAAATTTACTTAACTGTTATTATCCATTATGAAAAAATGGAAAATAAAATATAAAATAAATGCTTATCCCCTCAAGCTCTCTCTCTTGTGGAATCATAGCCCCCTATAACTCTTGTCCTTGTTCAACTAGCAGGCAAAGATGTATTTATTATTAATAATGATCAAAACATTACATTTCTTAGGCACGCTGGCCTCTTTAAATTATTTGGGCAATGTGTCCTCTCAACAGTTTAACCAAAACATTATTTAATATGGGGGCTCAAAACCTGAGGTGTTACATCCCCTCCCCCTTATTTTGGCACTGTCCTCAGTGCATATACAAAACAAATCTCAAAATCTCAAAATTTATTCAAAAATTTGTGGGTACTCCACCCACATGGCATCCTTATGCTCCCATGTAGCATCTTCAGGACTGTAGCAGGTCCAGTTAACTTTTACCAACTCTATAACTCGATTATGGATCATTTTGACTATTTTGTCCAATATTCGCACTGACTGGACCTGAAAGTCTCCCTCTATCTCTACTTGAATCAGATGTCAATCAATAACATGGTTAGGATCATGTACATATTTATTTAGCAAAGAGACATGAAATACATTATGCACATTCATGGAAACATGAACATGCAAGCATGTATGCAACTGGCCCTATTCTGTCCAATATCTCCAATGGACCACGGAATCTGGTTGACATCTTTGTACAACTACCCAACTTCAAAGAGCTCTTCTTGGAATTTACTTTCAAAAACACATGCTCCCCCACTTTAAATTCTCTTGCTATCCTATTCTTATATGCATAAAATTTATGTCTATCTTGAGCTACCTTCAAATTCTTCTTAATATTAACCATCTGGTCTTCCATTTCCTTGAGCAAATCTAGTCCAAGTACTTCTCTATCTGCTGGGTTGTCCCAACTCACTGGAGTATTGCATTTCTTATCGTACAAATCTTAAAATGGGATCATTTTCAATGAATCTTGATACCCATTATTATAGGAAAACTCAACCAAGTGCAAGTAATATTCCCACTTAGATGGATTATCCATCACATTCATTTTCAACATGTCTTCAATTACTCGGTTGACTCTCTCTGTCTGCCCATCTGACTGTGGATGGTATGTTGTGCTAAAGTTCATATTTGTAGAGAATTCTTTGAATAATCCATTCCAGAATTTTGAAGTAAGCATTGTGTCTCTATCCAAGACAATTGTCTTAGGTATCATATGCAACCTAGCAATCTCCCTCATGTAAATTTCTGCAATATTAGTTGTTGTATGTGTTGTTTTTACAGGAACAAAATGAGCGTCCTTTGTCAATTTTTCCACTACTACCATGATTGAATCATGTTGTCTTGTTGTCCTAGGAAATTTAGTTATAAATTCAATGGTTATCACTTACCATTTCTTCTCTGGAATTGGTAATGGTTGTAGAAAACTCGTTGGGTGCCTATGCTCAGCCTTCACTCTCTGACATTCCATACATCTAGTGATGTAATCAGTAACATCATTTTTTCATTCCCGGCCAAAAGAATTGGCTTCTTACTGTTGTAATCGTTTTCTAGTAACCAGGATGTCCGACATATGGAACATTATGCATTTCGTTTAGTACCAAATTCCTAAGTTCTCTGGAAATAGGGACATAAATTCCATTTTTATGCATAAGTAATCCATCTTCCTTCATCACATACTCTTTCATTTTATGTTGTACATCTCCTTGATGTAATCTTTCATTTACCTATAGGTAATGTTGATCTGTAACAACAACATCTAAAATTGTGCTCTTCAAGTCTGATTGATGCATACTAACTGTTGTAGCATGCATATGATGCACTCTTCTACTAAGTGCATTGGAAAATTTATTTTATTTTCCTTTGATATCCTTGATATCAAAGTCATATTCACTTAAAAATTCTATCCATCTTGCTTTCCTGACATTCATAGTTGGTTGTTCAAAACGATACTTCAGACCACTATGGTATGTTCTCAATTCAAATCTCTTTCCCATGAAATAATGCCTCCACATCTTCAATGCATGAACAATGGAAGCAAGATCCAAGTCATATGTGGCATATTTACTCTCATGTTCTTTAATATTTCTGGACTCATAACCAATGGCTTGTCCATTTTGAGTGAGGACTCCACCAAGTCTTTCCTTGCATGCATGTGTACATACCACTAAACTTTCATTTGGGTCAGCAATCTTTAACACGGGTGCACTAGTAAGTAACTCCTTCAACAAATTAAATTGCTCTTCAAATTCATATGTCCATTCAAATTTAATTCCCTACTATAAAACCCTACTATAAATCTTAGAGAACCCTACTATAAATCTTCTATAGTAACCAACTAATCCCATCAAAGATCTGACTTCTGAAACATTCTTGGGTGTTTTCCATCCTCTAATGGATTCAATCTTCTATGGACCCACTTCTATTCATTGTTCTGACATAATGTGTCCCAAGTAATGGATCTGTTCTTGGTAAAAAGAACATTTACTCATCTTGGCATACAACTAACATTCCCTCGGCACTTGCAATACCGGTACTAGGTGATGTTTATGCTCTCCCTCTGGCTTAGAATAGACAAGTATGTTGTCCAGGAATACTATGACAAACTTGTCCAAGTAATTTATAAATATGTCATTCATCAAGCACATAAAGACAAATGGTGCATTGGACAATCCAAATGGAACCACTACAAATTCATAATTCCCATACCTGGTTGTAAAGGTTGTCTTATTAATGTCTTCTTCCTTGATTCTTACCTGATGGTATCATGATATCAAGTCTATCTTCGAAAATATATTTTCCCCTCTTAGCTGATCAAAGAGGTCATCAATTTTGTGTATGTACCCTTTCTTCAACAATTCTGACAACTGAATTTTTAATTCTTTAAACTCTAGTGTACTCATTTGGTAAGGTGTTTTTTACACTGGGGAAGCTCTTGACACTAAATCAATATAGAAATCTATTTCCCTTTTTGGTGGCAACCCTAGTATTTATTGGAATACATCTTCAAATTATTGTAGTACTAAGAAATATTCAAGGCTCGGCCCCTTTGTCTTTTATGGCTCATCCACATGGGCCGGCTACAATTGACACACTTTTCTAAAACACCTCTTCAGATGTAAGGATTAAATCTCTCTTATAGAGATGGGTATTGGAACTCCTTTCATAGTGATTTGTTTCCCATCTCCATCAAGACATGTAAATGTCTTGCTATGACAATCCAGGACAACATGGTGCTTTTCCAACCAATCCATTCCAATTATAATATCATAAGACCCCAATGGTATGATATTTAGATCAACACTATTATTCACACCATTAAGACTTATGGAACAACCTATGACCATATCATGGATTGTCCTTTTTGTCCCAGTGGCTAGCTGGAACAAACTTGATTTTTCCAGCTTACTTTTCTCCAAATGTAATCTATCCACTATTTTAGGATCAATGTAACAATCACTTTCTCATGAATCAATTAGAATAGAAACATGTTGATTTATGATCTTACCCTCCACCTTGATCATATTGGACTAGTACTCTTCTTGTCGATCATCTAAGGATACATAAATACTTCCCATGTCTTCTACTATGGTAGCCTCTTGGATGTTGTGTATGGTATTCACACTGTCCTTTCTATGTGGGCAATCCTTGTACATGTAATCTTCTTTTCATCCCAAACATTGGATTGGTGGTCTTCCCCTTTTTCCCAAGGAGTCTTCCTTATTGGATTCATCCTTGGAATACTGATCTTGATGATTTTTATTAGGCTCATTTCTATTGAAAGGAGGTTTGAATCACTTCTTCCTCTGATCATACTTCTCCTTCTTCTTATCCTTCCAAGACTTCTGCATCGATTCTATGCCTTGGCCTTGCTCATACAGGTACTTATCTTTCCTAATAGCCTCATTCAAGGTCTTGGGCTCATCATACCAAATATTTTCTTTATAAAAGGTTCGTAGCCCACTCAAAAACCTATGTATTTTCACCTTCTCATCATTTATGAACCTGACATACTTTAACAACCCCAAGAACTTATTCTCATATTCTGTCATAGTCATGCTTCCTAGCCTGAGTTCAAAGAACTCCTACATTTTCTTGTCATAGAAATTATCTGAGAGGTACTCCTTCTAGAAATACTTCTTGAATTGCTTCCAAGTGATCATATTCTCATTAATATGTTCAACGTTATTCAATTGATCCCACCACATAGAAAATTTCCCATGTAAATGGTAAGTGGAAATTCTGGCTTCTAGGTTTGATGAATAGTTATGCAATTAGAAATATATCTCGAGTCCAAGCAGCCATGCTTTAACATAATATTCCCTTTCCCTTTCACCATCAAAGGATGGTGGCCTAAGCTTCCTCAACTCTCCTTGCAAACTATCCACTTCATGTCTGTGTCTTTGGTGCCTAACATGAGACACCTCTGGACTGCTTATGGAATCTTCAGATGCATAAAAATTTCTTGTTGAGTAAGGAGGTGAGTGATATCTATGAACTCTTCTAACACTTCTGGAATAACCATCTCTTCCACGATCATCTCTTCTTTCATGATACCTGCCTTCTTCCTCTTGTTTTGGTCCATTCTTTGTTTGTGTTTGCAACTAATTTAAGCTCTGCAACACTCAAGCATTTATCTGACTGTGTTCTCTCATCAGCCTCTCATTGTCTGCCTTGTATCTCTACACTTCTATTTTCAGGCTTCTCACAGTTTCTAACAATGTTTCTTTCTCCCCTCGACCCTTCTGTCCATTGGATTCCATCTCTACATTACCAACTTTGATATTCTAAACTATGGCTGGAGGATCCCTCACCTTCTTCCATTTCTCCAATACGCATTCTGAACTAATATGTTTTAACCCCTTAACTCTGCAAAATGTGCAAGTGACCATTTTGTTAGAGTTAAGCATATGATAAACAAACTTTTCCAAACAAAATCCTAGAGGTCCTTTCAATTCATGAAGAATATATATATATATATATATATATATATATCCGACTGCATCATATAATACTTCCATGTTATCCTTTGGCCGATACAGAATTCAATTTTTCACAGGCACTTTCTTTGAACCCCTTTCCCAGGTGACCACAGCTCGAAACTGTGGGCTTAGCTCTTCCTTAGTGCTTTTCTGTCTTTGAAAACAAAAAATTGACCACTAGACACCCTTTTAATTCAGTCTAAGTCTCATAGGACCAATGGCCATGTCCAAGTGCTCAGGTGATATGCACTTATCTGGAGCTTCAGGACTTTGGGCTTCAGAGGTTTCACCTATACCACACATCATATTTCCTTAATGTCAAACTGGCGAAGTACTGAACATGTGATCCTTTGGGGTTTCAGAACTCTGGTGCTCTGGAGCTTCACGATTTAGAGGACTTCACAACAAAACTCATCAATTATCTGAAACTCCAAAATAGTGAACCATTCCATATCACTCCTGGTGACGTTATCACTTTGTGTCACTACGAAACTCCAGAGCTTCGAGCTTCAGAGGATTTTTCAACTTCTTCCTACATTTCCTCCTAACGCTGAACTTTAAAACTTCTGAACCTTCCAGGGTCCACTTAGTATAGTTGTCATCATATAAGATGATGACATGTGGCCCCCACGTGTCGGACTACTATTGGTCCAACAAGGTCATCAAAAGTACAATTCTGACTGACATGTGGCACGACTAGGGGAGGTCCATGTCACCCCTGGTAACGTCCTCATGCCACTTCATACCCTGTTCTTCGACACTTCGTAGCTCCAGGCTTCGACATATTTCTTGACTTATGACCATGTTTCTCCCAAACTCTGAACTGTTGAAAAACTGCTTCTCAGAACTTAGGGACTCCAGGGCTCTGAGACTTTAGAGATTTTCTTAACATTACCTCTCGGTTCTCCCAAACTCCAAATCTTCAAAATTTTCATGGTTGATCTGTGGACACGTATCCCTGTTAATAGAATGATCTGGATGAGTTTTGGACTTTGGGGCTTTCAGAGGAAGTCTATTCTGCGTGCACTTCAACCAATTTCTCTGAACTCCGAACCACCGAACTAATAGGGTAAAATACATGACCCTCCTCCTCCTGGATGATTTGTGGTTGAAAATCACCCCGGGACCTCAGAAGTTCGGGATTTGGCCCCTTTTTCTCAACAAAACGTAAACTTCACCAAAGTCACGAATTCCAAAGGACTTGGAGGTTAACTGTCGTGCAACATTTCCATATCTAATTACTAGGAAGGGTCTACCTCCCCCCACGTAGATCCTATGGCTCAAATTCCATCTTTTGGTTATCAACCACAATCGTTGTGATAATTTCTCTGCCACTTCTCTTGAGCTTTCCATTACCCCCAGGAGCTCACTTAGTGGCCCTCTAGCACATCAAATCCCTATGGAAGTTTTACTTCAATTCCTCATACATGTCCCATTCAGTTTCAGTGTTGAAACTAGGGGCTCTGATACCAATCTGTAACGTACCCAGCCACTCACAGGCCAGGCACACTAACCACAAGTCCCTTCTTTTGACTAATTAGAACTTTTCTCAAACTTTAGATAGAAAGGATGTATCAAAGGTTCACATGCATTGATCAAGATTCATGCTAAACATAAAAAAAAAATGAAGCATACGACATGCACAACCATAATCAGCAAGCATGCATAATCTAACTACATTGAATTCAACGATAAATAAATACAGAGTGAAATAAATAATACACCGGTAAATAATACCATGATAGAGAGCACTTGTCTTTTACAAAACAAAACCAACAAATGGATGCAGACAAAGGACGTTCCACCCAACCGTAGAGAATTTTTTTCCAAGTCTCAACAATAATGTCACCCCCGAGCCAGGGCTATGAATCCATAATGATATTTCAAGAGTGTTACTCATCTTCCCAAACCAGTCAGCACTTAAGCTCTCACATGCTTCCCAAACTAGTCAACACTCAAGCTCTCACATGCTTCCCAAACCAGTCAACACTCAAGCTCTCACAGGCTTCCCAAACCAGTCAAAACTCAAGCTCTCACAGATTTCCCAACACCCACAACAATCCAAGTACCCAAGTCTCTTCTACCCAACCTGCACAACCCAAGAGAATGGACCCCCACCCTTCTTTTCCACACAGACCCTCAGGAATTCCTTATCCTTATAGGGATCCAATGCAATTGGTCCAAAATATCCATGTTGGGACTCTTAGGACTCGCAACTATGAGAAAACATGGACACATACCACGCATCTCAGACATGAAATTATTCATTCATGGATGGATTACACCACCAGTCTCTACAACCAACAAAATCGTGGTTGTTCTTCAACATTTTGTTTCCCCTTCCCAAGCCAAATGCGAATGAGGAAGACGAGTGTGGTGAAATAATGAATGGAGTGAGTCTCCACGAGAGGTGTGAACATTGAACAGGTGTGTGAATGAATGCATGAACAGGTGGAGTGACCAACAACAGAACGAGAGGGAGAATGGGAGTGAGAAGAAAATGAAGGATGAACCTCTTCAACAAACCAGGGACAGGTTTATGAAATTCTTTGGAATTAAGAAGCTCATGGAATTCCCCCAAGAAGTTCACATAACTGCTATTCTCCATTAAGAAAAACTGGAGAATAAAATATAAAATAAATTCTTATCCCCTCAATCCGCCTCTCTTGTGGAATGATATCCCCCTATAACTCTTGTCCTTGTTCGTCTAGCAACCAACGATGTATTTATTATTAATAATGATCAAAACATTACATTTATTAGGCATGCTGACCTCTTTTGATTGTTTGGGCACTCTGGCATTTGAGAAGTTTAACAAATACATTATTTAATATGGGGGCTCAAAACCCGAGGTGTTACACGATCGAAACCTTATGAATTTTTTTGTTTATTAATGTGAATCTAGGCTATTGATCTCGATATTAAACACGATCTCGATCATTGATTCACCAAACTTCCTGCAACTCTGCAGCGACCATTAAAACATGAAATTTGACCATTCCAAGTCAAATTTAATTATGCAAATTTTCACATTAGCTCCATTAAACCTCTTAAACAATTATGATTCATTTAAATTGAATCTTTCTCACGAATTTGGGGATCTCTCTCTGATTTTTCACCATCTTTCCTCAAATTCACACAGATCAAAATATGCAACATCAAATTTTTGCAATTCACACTGATCTTGGCCCATGAAAGATTGGTGTTTGAACCAAAGGCTTTGATACCATAATGTAACGTCCTCTAGCTCAGTTGAGGTCCATTGCATGCAGAATACTCATAAAAAATAAAATTTTATGTTGTCTAATTAATTTCATTTATCTTCTAGCTACGAATTACAACCAGATCTAGATATTGTTTATTACCATAAATTAGATGCATCTATAACATTCTATAATCACACATTAATGTAGTAAATATCTCAACACAACAACATATAAATTATGATTAAACACAAAGTTCATGCACAACAATTTAACTCATAAATACAAACATAAGCAAGATAAACACTTATATTTTATAATCAGTCGTGCAACCAGTTGCTTGGGATGGAAGTTCCACCCAAACATAGACTTGTTGTTCCAAATATCAACAACAAGCCACCCCCGATATGGGGATAGAAATCCACAAAAGAGGGTGGTCTCTCACTATCCACTCACAACTCAGAATCCCACAACCCACTGATATTATCCTACATATATCTCGATTTTCCACTAGATCTCTTCCTCTTGACTTGTCAAACCCAAGGAATTTATCCCTTCATTGATATCGGTCCCTCTGGAATCC